>VYZT01025118.1:0-38678 GCA_013400735.1 Pomatostomus ruficeps
TAAAAAAGAAAATAAAAAAGAGATTGGCAGCTCTTGCGGGAATTCAGAGAGGGGCACCTTGGTGCGGAGTCGGGGGGAGGCTTCTCCTCCCGTTTCAGAGCCCTGGGCTGAGATGGATTCCCTCTCCATCATTGTCCTGAGCACATTATCCCTGAAAGAAAGAGGGTTTCTCTGAATCTGCAATTTCTCTAGGCTGCAGTGTTATTGAAATGAAACGCCTTCAAGGATATCTGCATCCTTTACCGTCCTGTGGATTCTCATCTTGTGTAAATTATTTGGCCACTTTTCATTTTAATCCTCCACTGTCATTCCCTACAAAAGAGATCATTTGGTTCCTTCATGGAAGGTATTCAGCTGACAGCTGCCCTTTGTCTAGAAAGCAGTGAGGAGTTACTTCTGCCTCCTCTTTTGCTTTTTTTTCTTTCCCTTATAGTTCATATTGCTCCATATTTTTCATCTGCAGCTTTCACGAACTTTTCAGACTTCAGGTTCGTGGTTGTGAAGGGAATGTCAGCCACCCTGCATTCTTCCCCTGTGTACCTGGCTGATAAGAAACAAAACTAGAGGCAGAATAATTAATTTACTGCGAGAAGAACCCGTAGTCCAAAAAAAGAAAAAAAATCACGGTGTTTTCACGGCTCCTACACGAGCAAACAAAACCGTCAGTGGTGGAATCTTGACATTTTTTCCAGCTAGAAAACTCAATTATTCTCACCTGCTTTGCAGAAATTGCAGAATCGTGGAACCAGAGAATAATGAGGGGTGAAAAAGGCTTTTAAGATCATCAAATCCATCGTGTTCTGTGCTTTGTGTCAGGGCACCTCGGCCACGAGGCCCTGATGGGATGGGGCTGAAATGGGATGTGATGGTAGAGTTCATGTTCGGGGAATTTGGAGGCTGAGGAGGAAAAGCAGCAATTAAGGTTGAGCTTGGATATTTTGGATAAAATTCCAAAGTTTTCCCTGCTCCCTTCCAGCTGGGACCCACTTGGCTTGATGATCCCCACAAAAACGTCCCCTTGACCAGCAGAGCTGCCTGACAACCTCTCTCTGAGAGTTTTTTGATGCTTTTTCATAAATCAGGGGTTTAGGGTGAGAAGAATTTCAGATTTTCAAGTGAGAATCACTTTTCTTACAGAAATTTTTAGACATTCTACATTAAAAGATCAGAAATTCGTGTTTAAATCCAAAGAGACGGTTTCCGAATTATGAAAAATGTCAGAATTTCAGAATTAGGAAAAATTTCAGAATTATGAAAAATGAATTGTTCATAACTTAGTTGTAAAATGTTTGGGGATGAGAATTATTGTTCCAGCACTTTCTGAATCACAAAAATGATTGGAATACACAGAACTTCCTCAATTTGCCAGAAGAGGTGTCTCATTCATTGTCCAGTTGTGGAAGTTTGCTCCATCATGTGGATTTTTCCTGTTATCCCAGAGAATTGCAGACATGAGCTGAAGTTTTGATGGTGGTAGAAAATAGTTCTGCTGTTGTTGGTAGAAAATATTTTTGCTGTTTGTTGGAGGCAGTGGTAGAGGGACGGTGGCGAGTGAGGTGATGAGAGAACTTCATCCCATCCTTACAATTCTCTGGGATAATGGGAAAAATGTGGCATTTTCCTGCCCTTTGTGTTCCTTTACCTCAGGGTGCTTAAAAGAGGAAATGGTTCCTGGCTCTGGGCAGAGGGCAGAGCGGGAATATTGTCCTGGGGCTGTTCAGCTGGGGTCCTGAGCTTCTACTTCCACGGAAAAAGCGTTTTCTGCTGTGTTCCCGAGCTCTCCGTTCCCCAGAAATGCATTTTTTTTACAGAGCACGGCCCCTTTGAGCAGAAATTCGCCAGTTGAGATGGACACACACGTCACTTCGAAGGCTGGAATCATGAAAAAGGGGAGAGAGGTGGAAGAGGGGAGAATATTCCTTAAAAATGTTCGTTGTAAATTCTCACCAGGCTGAGCAAAGACCCCAGGAGTTCTTGCATCAGGGAGCTCCTCCTTTCCTTGCAGTCACCAGTGAGTTCACTCTGCAGCACTGGAAGTGTTGCCTGACAAATTCCTGACTTTTCCAACCCTTTAATTCAAATTTAAAGCAGAGGCTGCCCTTGGTTTGGAGGAGCTGGAGCTGCTCTTGTGCTTCCCTTGGCTCTCCAGGCCAGCGGAGCCCTGGAAGCACAGGAGTGGTGCAGCTGATGTGGGATTTCTCTTACTCACTGAGCAGCAGCTTGGAAATAAAACCCATTTTGGGCATAGTAAATGACTCTGTGAACAGCGGGGTGAAGTGGCAGCACCCACAATTCAACCTGAGTGTTCAAAAGGTTGGGCAGAAGCAGCTCCTGTGTGGAACAGAATCCAGATTTCCACAGAAAGGAGCTGGGGCCGATCCACTGGATGAGAAATATAATCACGGAAAATAATAATTACCTCAGTATGCCTGAATTTCCAACCACCCAGTGATCCACGGTTCGGGAAATTCTGCTTTTCTAATCCAGAGCAGCTGTCCACCAGCCGGGCCCGCTGCTGATCAGAGCTGATAAAAGAAATCCCAGGATTATGAATTATGGATAATCCACGGCAAAAGCAGTGGTGGCCCCTGCCTGTGGTGTGATCAGCAGAGCCCACTGAAGTAAACAGGACGTTTCGTTGGTTTTCACGCAGATCTGATAAGCCCCGTGGAATGCAAATCAGTTCATTAAAATTTGCAAAGCGGCTCCGCGGAGTAAAAGAGGGAACAGTTTTAACTTTTATAGGGTGTTTACTGCATGCGAAGAACAATAAAATCACAATTATCTCGGAAAAAATACTGTTAGGAACTGTGCTGCGCTCGTGAGGAAGATGGAAAAGATTTTAAATTGTGGTTTTAAAGAAATAATCTGACTCTAGAAATCGTCCTGTGTAATTTCATAGCATCTCCACACCCTCTCTGTGTGCAGTATTTAGGTTTTTGGATAACACAAATATTTAAAGTGTGTGTGGATGTGTATATATATAAACAGGGATCAAAATAAACGTTAAATAGCTGATGATGGGGTGTGCCAGGGGAAAAATAATAAATAAATTATACTAGATAAAATAAAAGGCCTGTAGTGTCTTGGACGTGATACTTCAATTGACAGTCTTCACTGGGATATCCACAGAATTACCTGCATTTTTGGGTGTTCTGGTGGAATATCCTGAATGCTGAGATAATGTTCATTTATCTGAGGGATTTTGGGAGATTTCCTTTATTCCACGTGGGCATAAGTGCAGGCTGATGTTACTTTATCCATAAAATCCACCGTGAGGAAGACCTCAGCGACTGACACCTTTTAGTGGAGCTGTGGAGCCTTCATGCTCTGATTTCTTAAAAAAAAATTTATTTATTTTTGGTTTTTTCCCCCCCTTTGCAGTTACTTCAACGAGAATCAATATCCCGACGAGGCAAAGAGAGAAGAAATCGCCAATGCCTGCAATGCCGTGATCCAGAAACCAGGTGAGGAGCTGCTCCCAAAAACAGAGAGGTTTCAGCATTTTGGGTTCTCACTGATATTTTCAGAATCGCAGAATTATTTGGGTTGCAAAAGACCTCCAAGGTCATCATTCTGTGGGTGATAAATCAGATTTTTCAAGGAGAAAGAGCTCAGCTCTCCTATTTTTCAATATTTTACAGCTTCCAGACAGGGATCTCCTGTCAGAACCTGGGTGTTCATTGAGGACCGTGTGTTTAGGTCAATAAATTGCATTTTCCCGGTTCCTGGAGGAGTTCTGCTTGGGAGAGAGGAGCATGAATATTCAGTCGTGTTAGTGGATGCACCTGCCTTCGCTGGGTTTTGCTAACCAAACATTTACATAGATCCCAGAACTTGTGGTTTGGATATATTTAGATTTCGTACCGCCAGAATAAAAATTAATGAGGAGGCAACTGGAGAGGCGTGAGTCACGCAGATGGGATCACAGAGTTATTCAGGGTGCAAAAACCTCGGGGATCATCGAGTCCAGCCATCCCCCGGCACCGCCAAGGGACACCGAGCCGTGTCCCCAAGTGCCGCTTCCACGGGGATTTCAAATCTTTCCAGGGATGGGGACTCCAGCGCTGCCCTTTCCAGGCAGGAATTATCCCAGTATCCAACCTGAGCCTCCCCAGGGCAGCTTGAGGCCGTTTCCTCCCATCCTGTCCCACATTCCCTGGGAGAAAAGATGGATCCTCACCTTTTTATCCTTCAGGGAGTTCTGGAGAGCTGGGACTGTCACAGTTTAACAGGATCAGACCAGTTTAGACTGGAAGTGACCTCTGGAGATCACCTGCTGAGGCAGGACCAGCTTAGATAAGATTTTTCCATATTCAGTCTCCCCAAAACTGGAGGTTTTCCCACCTCCACACCTCTCTTCCATGATGTTGACCACTCTCATGGCAAAATGCTTTTTCCCTGCTGAAAATTTCCCTGGAAAGTCTATCAGAAAAGAATTTCGGATTTGATTCCGGGCCGTGCTGCTGGTTTGTGGAGCAGCCTGGAACAAAACGCTGCGAGGCCGTGTCAGGGAGCAGTAAAACTCTGTCAGTGGTGCTGGTGCGAAGCATCAGGCAGCAGCCAAGCTGAAAATTCCCAGATTTTTCTTCTCTTTCACTTGTCTCACCTCTCCTGACTCATTTAAGTGTACAGATTGCTGCAATTACCTGAGTGGTTTCGATGCTGAATAAATAAACTCTGAGAAGGAGTCAGAAACAGGGGGCTCGTCCCACATCGGAGAATGCAGATTTGTGAATTATTTTATATTGAGGGCCAAGGATGACTGAAGAGGTTTGCAGGATGTCCTTGGAATACAGAATCTCTCCAGTTTTCCCTTTTTTTATCCTGATGACCAGAAAAAGGCATAATTTCAAGTATCTGTCTTCTGGCTGCTGAGAATTTCTTTGCTGGTTTAGGTGTAAAAATCCAGTGATTTGGTTTGCAGCAGCCACCCCTGTTCTCCCAAAAGATCCTGAGTGTCCTGGCACAGCTGGGAGGGTGTGATGGGTGCTGAGAGAGAGGAAAATGGATTGCAGGGGATGCCACAAAAGCTTTTCATTCATTTTCCTGCTGAGGAAAATCGCTGAACTGCACCCTCGTGGCACGGAGTAAGAGGAGGAGCCTCAGGGATGGGGTTTGGGGCAGAGCTGTGGTTGAATTTCAGTTTTTTGGAATCTCAGTTTCGAGATCAAACTGGAAAAGCAGCTCTGGATGGAGCTGGATGAAGCTGCAAAGGAATTCCTGTATTTCGGATTTTTAAAGAAGAGAAGAAAGGAGGTACCTGGACACAGCACTGATCCACTAAAATTCACTTTTTTTCTCAGGTGTAACAACCTGCAGTGCTGTCTGTGTCTCAGGGGTTTATCCCATAAAATCCCGGAATTTTTTGGGTGTGCAGGGACCTCAAATCTCAGCGAGTTCCAATCCCAGGACAGGGACAGGGACACCTCCCACTGTCCCAGGCTGCTCCAAGCCCTGCCAGCCTGGCCTTGGACACTGCCAGGGATCCAGGGGCAGCCAGAGCTTCTCTGGAACCCAGCAAGAACAACTCTAAACTGGATTTTTTCCCTCTGTTGCTCTCCTAGGAAAAAAACTATCGGATTTGGAGCGAGTGACCTCCCTCAAGGTGTACAACTGGTTTGCCAACAGGAGGAAGGAGATCAAGAGAAGAGCCAACATCGGTAATGTAGCCCCTGCAGGGCTGGGGGCTGCCTCAGCAGGGCGTTTTCCCTCAGAAGAAATCAGGGAAAGCTCCAGAGGTGCTGCCAGCCTCGGGAGAAACGGGGGGGAACTGTGAAAATGAGCCTCTTGCTGTTCCAGAGTTTTGTAAAATAATAATTTCTTGTAAAAAAAGGATTTTTGTAAAATACGTGTAATTTGTAGGATGCTGTCATCAGTGCGGGAAAAGTGATGCAGGTACAAAGAAGATCAGGTTTAAAAAGAAAAATCAGAATTTTGTAGGTGAAAAGAGAGTTGTATTTCCCCCCGTGCTCAGTGTCCAAACTCAAACCTGAAATGAGAACTCAAATTGTGAAAAGGGAGATGGAGAAGCCGACAGGGTCACAGACTCGGGGTGGGGTTTATCCTGCTCATACCTCTGCCCCGACAGCTCCCTAAGGTTCTGCCCAGCCACACGTGGCTGGAAAAAACCCACATTTTTTGCTGATGATCAGGATAAAACAAAATTCACTTCATTTTTAACCCTGAGGGTTCTCAGCTGATCGTAAGGAAATCAAAAGTGGCTCTGAACTTGCAGGAAAGAACCCTTCTGATGAGGATAAGACATCATAAAGAGAATAAACTCACCTTAGTGGCTGGATTCGACATTCACGAAAAATGAATGCCATTTTTGTTTTTATGCCATTTTTGGTTTTATGCCATTCATAAAAAATTTGATTATTTAGATACTATTCAGAGTTACTTTTGCAACACATAAGTGAACAGAGATCCATACCTGCTCATTGCCAGTATTTTTAATTATTTCAGGTGTTCTGCTATCTTCCCTTACCTCTGAACAAGAAAGAAACCTCCTCTTTTTACACCATTTAACACATTACTGGAGTTCAACTGAATTTATTTTTCTCCAAGTAAAAATTGCTTCTCAAAGGGATGGGGGAATAAAGCAAACTCAGGCCGAGGTGGGTGGAGTTCAGTGTCTGGGGAGGAGGTTTGGAAAGAGATTAAAAACAACCAGAGGGAGCTGTAGATAGATGGATCCTGCTGGAAGATGGATTTGTGTGTTTTCAAATCCCTGAAGCGCTCTCAGAAATTCCTCCCATCCATTTTCAGGCACTCCCAGCCCCCTCAAATCCAAACTGGGGGGGGGAAGATTTACAGGGAATGCCTTGGCACATCAGAAATTACACTGATTTCTGATGGGACTGGCTGGAAAACGGGGATTTTTATCACAGATAAATCTGGTGGTTGGCAGGGAAGGATTTCAGGCTGATCAGTGTTTGTGCTTCTTCTGCCTTTCCAAAAAATGGAGAATTAAGAGGAAGGGGCTGTGAGCTAACCCTGTTGCTTGTTACTCAAACTTCCTGAAAAAGGGAAAAAAAAAAAGCCTAATTACTTAAATTACTCCACTGCATCAGATAAATGAGGGATCCATTTGCTTTTTTCGAAGAAGCAGCAATCCTGGAGAGCCATGGAATAGACGTACAGAGCCCGGGAGGCCACTCCAACAGCGACGACGTCGACGGCAACGACTACTCGGAGCAGGTGAGCCCTGGAACCTCGTGGCCCAAAAACGGAGAACTCAACCACGTAAAAATTCCCCTTTTGCCCCTTGAAAATCCTGTTTGGTTGGGTTTTTGTGTCGTCGTGATGGGGAAGGGGTGAGCGATGGGACTCGGACACATAAAAATTCCCCTTTTGCCCCTTGAAAATCCTGTTTGGTTTGGTTTTTGTGTCGTTGTGATGGGGGAAAGGGTGAGGATCCCAACGTTCACCCCCTGGATTTTGTTGCCTTCCCGCAGGACACTTGGCAAGTGCGCAACGGCGAGGAGGAGGGCCGGTGTTCCGAGGGAGGCCGAGAAGCAGAGAAGGTAGAAGAAGACAGGAGGATCTGCTCCAAACAAGCAAGTGACACCCTTGAACCCCCACACACGACGCCTGAGGCGCGGCACGAGAGCCTCAGCTCGGCCAGGGCCCCTCCGCAGCTGCGATCGCCCTCCCCGGCACTCTGGTGATGCCTCGAGGGCTGGGGAAAATCACAGGCAGCCCCAGCAGTGCAGGGAAAAGGGGATTATTTTGGGTTTAATGGGATCCTGGGTGCACAATTTGTTAAAGGTGGGAACGCACCGAGCTGTCCGCACCTGTGTACAAGGTGTGTACAGTTTTATGGATCTCACAAATGAGCAGATCTACTTAAAATCCCCCAATAAGAAACTTAATAAATGAGGTAATTGCCCCCCCATTCTAATTGTGGTTCCCCTTAGAGAGACCACAGCTGAGTTTACAAAAAATATGTTTTAGAGAAGAGGCTCTGTCTGAGGTTGGAGCCTTTAGTTTGGAGACACTCGGGATGTTTTATATTTTTTCACCCAGAGAAGCCCCAAGCTGAGCTCAATCTCAGCCCCCAAGGGTTCTCCACGTGTAGGGCTGAGGGACAGGGAGTGTTTGTCAAGGGTACAAGGAAAGGGAAAGGGGATAGAAATGTATAAAAAGTGGATAAAAATGTATAAAAAGGGGATTAAAAAAAGGCAGAAAAACCCATCAGGCATCACTGGGTTACCCCCTCAGGAAGGGATGGGCAGGGCTTTCACAGCCCGGTGTGTCAGATACCCACAATTATCCCTAAAAAGCTGAGTCCCTCGTGCACCCGGGATTCCTTTCTGCAAGAAAAGCCCCGTTCTGACCGGGGTCACACCTGCTGAGAGCTGCTGACCCTGCCCCAAAGGTGAGCAGGACACTCCAGAATTCCCCGTGCCAGCTTTTCCCTGCAAGGTCCCGAGCACTGGAAGGTCCTGAACTCCCTCTGGGTGTCCTGTGGGAGAACCTTGCAGGAGCTTCTCAGGATCCTCCCTCCAACACTGACAGACACAGGGTGGGGGAAAAGGATTTGATTAACAAAACTCTCACCTTTATTTGGCCTCTTCCTTATTGTTCTACAACAATGTGCCACTCCTTGGATCGTTTACATATTACCTGTCTCTTTTTTTTTTCTTCCTTGGCGTCGTTTTCGCATTTTAATTCTCGCCTGTTCTGTTCTTTCTTTCTCCTGGTTGTTTTTAACCCTTGACGGCAACTTCTTTTTTTTCAAATCCTCTAGCAAAAGAATGCCCCTCCCCGCACTCTGAGCCCTCTCCTACCTTAAAGTTGGTGGCCCTTCCTTCACATACCTTCCTGCCAGGTATTGCACCCCCTTCCCAGTTTCCCCAGTGTTCCCAGTGTTGGCCAAACCCCCTGGCACAGGTGGCTCGGCCAGGTCGCTCCCGTGGTTTCCAGAGATGTTTTTGGGCTGGATCACTTTTCCTGCCTCTTCTGGGAGAAAAGGAGCTCTGCCTCTCCTTCTCCCTCTCCCTCTCCTTCTCCCTCTCCCTCTCCCTCTCCCTCTCCCTCTCCCAAAGCTGCTGCTGCAGTGGAGGAGCAGCTGAATGTCCTGGAATGAGTCCCTGGCACAGTTGGCTCCAGCCCAGCCCAGCGGATCCCTGGCAGAGGCATCCCCAGCTGCTCTGCTCCCGATGCCTTTCGAGACCCTTTTTGTAGGTCAGCACCAGCAGCTTTGGTGGGACCGACTTTTCCTGCCTCTCAGTGGCGAGGAGCTGCTCTGTGGCTGCCGTAAAATATTTAAAAGCCACTGCCAAGCCCAGCAAATTCCCTGTCAGGGAGACACAGGACCGGAGTACTGAGGTGGAGCTCCCAAACTCCATTTTTCTTCCGTGCGTTAACTAGCGTACTCTGAAAAGAGAAATAAATTGGTTATTAAAATTTAAAGGTCTTTGTTTAGAGGCCTCAGAAATGACATTTCTCGGTAGTCTGGCTGAGTCTACGAGGTGTAATTAGTCATTAGCAGATTAAATGGCAGCTTCTCCTGATGACCATTTAACATCCCTCAGCTGTTAAACCCAGAAATTCTGTTTTCTACAGCAACACTTTAATAAACTTTAAAACATAAAGTTTTTCTAAATACTAACAAAGTGCCTAAAGCCCCAGATTTTAGGGCTCTGTATTTGTGCTGTGGTAAAGATTTCTGAGAGGCCCTAAAAGTGTGTGCATATCAAAATATTTACTTTGATAGAAATTAATGACTCCTTTTAAATAATCTCAGGATTTTACCAAATCCTATTTTTTTTGTCTTCCTCAACATTCTCCACCCCTCAATTTAAAAATGCTCTCTGCACATTTTAAATTTTAAATCCCACAAGTTCATCGCATAAAGGCTGTTGAAAGACTGATAAATGTTTATAATTTCCTTTCTGTAAATAATAATAATAACAATAATTTAAAAATCTTGCAAGATCACAGGGGGATAACTGCGAGTGTCCTGTTTTAAAGAGGGGAAAACACCGTGATTTTTCCCAAAATTCTGCATTTGATTTATGGTGGTTCCAGTCCCCTTCCAAGAGTTTTCCAGCATCTTTTTCCTGTGTGAATTCAAAATCTTCACAGGATACTGGCTTGGACCAAGGGTTAGGCTCAGTTTGTGTCCTGGTTCTGGTCAATAGGAGCAGGTAAAGAAAAATTCCTTCTCTAATATATATAATTATTTCATTCTAGTAGTTTCCAGCTTCTGGAATTTTGGAGAGGCTGCCTGAGTTTCCATAGTTTCTAGCAGACTGATTTCCCCTGGATTTGTCAAATTCCCGCCTTTTAAAGCCATTTTAGCTTTTTATCTGATGTAAAAATCAGTGAATCCTGAGCTGAACTGCGCTGAGTGAAGCAGTGCCTGGGCACACACGATCATTCCAGCGGGTGCCTTTGCTTATTAGATCATGAAAACCCATAGACAATTGTCCTTTTATTTGCCAATTATTCATAATAAACATTTATCACATCAGCCATCAGCCATTTCTTTCCCATACTGGAGGAGGACTCTGTTCAGGTCCTCCTCGTGAGGAAGCCGCTTCCCTCGGGACGTTGTTTTCTTTGCCTTTTTGCCTCCTGTCGTGGCATCAAATCCAACCAGAGGCTCACAGGACGGTTTGGGTTGGAAGGGACCGTGAAGTTCATCTCATTCCGTGACCAGGGTGACCTAAACAGGGTGACCAGAGCTGCATATTCCAAAAAAAACCATGAACCTGTGCTGTGCCCTGTCTTGATTTGCTTTCCTGATTTACCTCGTGTATCACTTCTGTCTTGATATTCCAATATTTTCCTCCAGCGCTGGGTCCCCCTGTCCTTGCCTTGCTCACCTTTGTCTGCACAGTGAGGGAATCCAGTCCTGAACCCACATTCTGAGGTTTTTTTTGTGCGTCCACAATCTCTTGGCGCATTTGTTGTCTCGGCTGCGGGTTTGGGCTGTGTGGAGTAACGCTGCTTCTCTCTGCTCCTTCCCCACATGGCTCCCAGGATGACAGCACTAGCCATAGTGACCACCAGGACCCCATTTCCTTAGCCGTGGAGATGGCAGCGGTCAACCACACCATCCTGGCGCTGGCCCGGCAAGGAGCCAACGAGATCAAGACAGAGGCTCTCGACGACGACTGATGCCAAGAGAGGGGAGGGTCCAAGCGAGAAGTAACTTAGTTTTAGACGTAGCACCTTAGCAGACTTTCCTCGGTCCTTAATATGTGTTCTTACAGTATAACTTTGCAGTTTCTTGTACGTCAGTTAGCTGTTAGGGTCTTGTTCTGTGAAGATGGCATGGTGCCCTCAGCCTTTGCATATACTCTCTCAGTATTAATTCCCAATAAATAATCAATCAACCAACCAACCTCCCTCTCCCAGTGGCCCCCAGTGGCTATAGAAAGATTAAAAAAAAAAAAGAAAAAAAAAGAAGAAAAAAAACCACAAAAAAAAAATCTTGCTGCTCTGTCTTAGCATTCAAAGTGCTTCCAGGTATTTTAGACAGCCCTCAATTCCAAGTCTTAGGCTACACTTAAAATCTTGGATAAACCGTAGAGACCGTGTTGAAAAACCAGTAGTCCGTACGCTTCCCCTTGCCTGGGACTGAAAGGATGCAAGCTGAGGTAGTGGCACAGGGCCGATGGACGCCACCGCATCGGGAGTATCCGCAGAGAGTAAAAAGAACACTTAGAAACCCCTCTCCAGCCTGGGAAGCACGCGATTTCCAGCTGCAATAAGCCGTGCCTCGCTGCTCGTACAGTGGCTCCGTTCACTCTCGGGTGCTGTGCTGAGAATGTCCATTGGAAACGCGTCCCCGCATTCCGGTCGATGTTCCCATAACCCGCCGCAGACATCCTCTGCCCTCACGAGCTGCGTGGTGTAGTGGAGAAGCGCTGCCTTCTGCCTCTGGGACCATGCTTGAAGCCCGGCCTGGGATCAAATGGAAAATGAGCCGAATGTCTCACGGGCAACAGAACCGCTGTTGTTCCGCTTCTCAGAACCACTGCTCGTTCTTGGCACGGCTGGCAGTGCCTGCTCAGAAGAGGTCCAGACTCTGACCCATCCGCCATTCACGATTTCACCTCCAATTCCTCCTCTCCCGCCTTTTCTGTCCCCGCCCTCCTGCCCCTCTCCACTTTGCCACTTTCGAAAGCAATGTTTTCCCAGGAAAGGTTGTTAAGGTCTCAAAATGGGTGAGTGGATTTTTACACGTCCGTGTGAGTTCACGCCGACGTCCTGACTAGCCTGAAAGGTTCCCGGAGAATTCGACACCTGACCTTTGCTAGGTAACCGCCCGAGCATAAATGTTCTCCTAAATAATGAACTCCTTTTGTTTGCTTAAAGGCAGGAGGATCTCTTAGCTGAGAAATGGGGTGTGAATGTTTTGTGTTCTCTTTACTCTGTCTTTGTTAAGGTGTGAGAAAGCTCTACTGCTACGAGCAATTTAATTCGTAATTGGAAGCCATACTGATAATGGATGTGGTAATATTTGTAAAGCAAACCTACTCTAAGTAGCAGGAACTAATGGAATTGTTTTCCTTGATCATATGTAGCACTTTTGTTACTTTTTTCTTAAAGATATTTATATTTGATAAGTCTTTTTTTTATCATTTGAGAATTCCAAATACCAAACAGCAGACTTGCATTACAGAGTCACCCTGCGATCACCTTGTCATCTAGTATCTAAATGATGAACTGTGTGTGCATCTAAGAAAATTACATCTGCTAGCATTGTGTGGAAATGATCTCCTGGCATCCTGATAAAATGATGTGTTGCTGCCGGTAAGAGGAAACATTTTGATGGAAACAGCACGGGAAGTGTTAGAGACGGGCAGGGCTGCGTTGCGTTAACAGAGAACAAATCGAAAACCTATGGAAATTTTTCTATGATCTAAAAGTTCGCGTGGCGTTTCCTCCACATTCCACTTGATCTTCCCAGTTTGTGTGGGAACAGCTTAAAGAGAGGAAAGCGGCTCGGTCTCGAGGACGGGTTGCCCTTTTCTCCCCGCAGCGAAGGGAAGTCGCCTCGTTCTCATCCCTTCCTCCCTCTCGACTCTCGGAGAGCAGTGTGGCTCCTCAGCAGGTTCTGAGCCTTCCAGATCAGCTTTCCCCCCAGCCAGCTGGAGCAAACCGCTCCCCCAAGTGCCGAGGAGCTGCCGCGCCCTCAGCGGGCACCGCGGTGCCACCTCTGTGTCCCTTCCGAGATCCATAGGTAGGGCTCGGCTTGGCTCCCACTTAGGGATTTCATGGGAGAATTTCTGTGCTTTCCTCAGATCACTGGAGCAGAATGGAGCCTTTTTTGTTCTGTTTTATTGCATTTCTGGAGCGGGCAGACCCACGAGCAGCGTCAGGGCGGACTCAGGAAAGGCAGGACTGGCACTGGCGACCGTTGCACCACGGCGGTCGTGTTCTCACCGCCCGTGTGAATGTGTTGGTGAAAGGATGGGGAGAGCTTTTGTTTTCTATTTTTGCACAGCAGAATGATGGAGCAAACTCGAGCCTTTAGTGGAATTTTACCTACTTGCTCATTCCGCAGTCGCCCACCGCGCTGACAGGCGGCATCCACGATTTATAGTAAGGAGATTTTAATAATCGATGACCTCTTTACGTTGGGCTTGCCACCGCCATTTGTTCTGGCTGTTTCATTTTAAAAAGAACAGACTCAAACTGTTGGACAGCTGCAATTTTAAAAGAAATATTGCTTACTCTAGTCAAAAAAAAAAAAAAAAGGCATTGTTTGAGGCTTTGCCTTTTTAAAGCAATAGGGAAGAATAAAAATAGTGTTAGAATTAGAACTTCTGTATCCTGATTATAGGTTCATGTGATGCAGGATCAGAGTGATACCGCTCAAATTGTGTGTTTGTGCCATCTGAGGGAGAATAATCTGGTCTTAATTCTGTTTGTCACCGTCAGGAAGCTGCTGACATCACGCACCTGTAAACAGGTAAAAAAATCCCTCGTGAGCGACTGGAGATGGGCAGATCCTCCTGGGCCGTAGCTGCCTGGTAAACAGCAGTTTTCTGCTTTCCCACATCATCATTTTACCAGGGAAAACATCAAATATCTGGGGATCAGCCCCTTGGGGTCAGTGTTTGGGGTGAGTCTGTTCTGGCTTCTCTGTGGGGTCGAGAGGAACGAGTGGGACCTCGGCTGTCCCCATGTGCTCCTGGCAGGCTGTTCCCATTGTTTGGAAGTTCAGAGGGAGCTGTTTGGAGCTGGTCAGTCCCTTTTTGGTGTGAGGTGAATGAGGTTTGCAGCTGCCCAGTCCCTTTTCGGTGTGAGGTGAATGAGGTTTGCAGCTGCCCAGTCCCTTTCCGGTGTGAGGTGAATGAGGTTTGCAGCTGCCCAATCCCTTTTTTGACTCAGCTGTGACGGGAGCGGTGCTGGCGCGACGGTCCCGAGACCCGCGAGCGTGATCCGGAGGAAGCGGCAGAATGGCTGGAGGGTGTGTCCTGGAATTCAGCCTCTCTCCTGGGGGCTTTTCCACGATGTGGGAGTCGTCTTTGTCTTTCTGTCCGTGGGTTTCTTGGAAGTGAAGCCTCGTTTTCGTAGCTCTGCAGTGGAGTGGCAGCTTCTCGTGCCAGCCTGGAGTTGCTGCAGTTTGTCCCCCGTGGGTTCCCTGCAAGTGGCTCTGGTGGCAGATCAGAGCTGCCCTTTTTGTTCTGTGAACAGAGAAGAAGTTTAATTGAAGCAGCTCCTCATCTGTGATGGTCACAGGTTGCTTTTCCCTTCGTAGAGTGAGTTCTGGGCTGGTATTTTGTCCCTCATGAAGTCCTTTTACTTGAGTTGTCGTCTCTGACCGTCTTCTTAAAAACAACAATTTCTACCTCCGCTTCTTTTCTGGATTGTTCTGGTGTTGGGTTTTTTTTAGTTCCGCCACCCTTTTTTCCTGAATTACGAGATCCCAAACATTTGCAGAAGCCTTATGAGTTGATCAAAATCAGCAGAGTTGTTTTCTGTTGATCTTCTAAATACTCTGTAGAGTCACATGTGGTTATGGTGAAATGCTGTGCTGGGTGTGAGTCTTGCAGCAATTAAGGAATCTCGTTAAGAGCCTCCAGGAGGTCATGGAAAGGGTTTAGTCCCCTCTGTCCATCGTTTGTGGGAGCACTGTGTGGGCAGGAGGACGGAGATGGGAGGGTTGGGGCACATGGGGGGACATTGCAGGAGCTGGGTTGGTCCAGGCTGGCTCTGGGGACATCCCAGATTCGGGGTTTTAGCCATCCTAATAATTTAGTTTTAATTTAGGGGTCCAGTGCAGGATCAGGAGTTGGACTTTGATGAGCCTTGTGAGTCCCTTCCGGCTCAGGATATTCTGTGATTCCGGAGAAGACAGAGTCAGGCTCTGCTCAGAAACCTGAGGGGCAGAGGGCTCGAGTTGCATTAAGGAAAATCCCAGATGAATTCAAACAGAAATATTTTCTTGCTCAGTGGCCCAGAAAGGCAGTGGAATTCCCATCCTTGGGAATTCCCAAAACTCAACTGGACGCAGGGTTGGATTAGAGACCCCCAGAGGTCTCTCCTGACCTGAATTATTCTCTGATTCCGCGCAGACCTGCTCAGGGTGAGGCATTCCCTCGTTCTGATTTGTACAGCTTGACTCGTTTAAAGAAATTCTCTGAATTTGTTGAGGGGTTTTTTCTGTTCTGCTGTTCACAAAAATTATCTTTTCTAGTCTACTAATAGAGAGGAGCTTTATTTGCAGGGTCTGGCTCCAGGCTCCAATCAAGCCATAAGTTAGAGATGTCATTAATGATTTGTTCTGTTTACACAGTTCTTCAGGGATATTTGACTTACTCTGTTTGTTCCATTGCCTAACATCAGACCGGTAAGTTTCTCACGTTTTTGGAACGTTTGTGATTCGTAGGTCAGTTTTTTGCCTTCATCTGTGAAGATTTATCTTTGTCTTTGCTGCTGTGAGTGCAAGTGAAAAATTCCACATAGCTGAACCTGTTTCAGGAAAAATTGGGGTTAACTCAAGCCAGAAACTTTGGGTCAGTAAATCACAAATTGGTGATTATCAGAAGCTTGAAAGGGTTTGATTGGGAAAAAGTCAGATGATGCTTACTTGGACCCCCTTTCCTCATGCTGTTGGCCACTTCTAGGAAAAACAGTGCGGTAGTTGAAATAAATTTGATTTTTTCCTATAGATAAACCCACTAAAATTGGTGTGAGAATTTCCCAAACTCAGAATTGCTGCAGGATGTTGGTTCCCTGTGTGTGTGATCCGAGCTGGAATCCAGAGCTGGAGTCACACTTTGCAAATTTCTGAATTCAGTGTGAGACTCTGCCCATAATCCTGAGCTGTGGGTGTTCCGTTGGAGATGGTTTCCTCCTTGTAATTCTACTCATTTTAATGAACATTTTTCATAATATTCCACCTCCAGCTCTGTCCTGGTGTAGCCCCCACTTCCCAGTGCTCATTTCACACTCTTTGTATAATTGCCAGCAAATTTTAGGGGTTTTTGTCAAAACTTTGCTCTTATTTTAGCTGAGTTTTCCCCACTCAAGCATTTCTTGCACTCTTTGAAGTTGTTTAACTTGATGATATTGTTTTGATCAAAGTCTTCAGCTCGCAGGCAATAATCTTTGGCTTGGTGCAGCTTGTGGCGTTTGTGGGCAGGATTGGTCTTAAAACTGCGTTGTTACCTGTCAGTGACCTTAATTTATGTTAATTGTATGGATTTTGTGTGTTTGTAGCAGCAGTCAGGGGTTGGATCCTGATCCCAGCTTCTTTCGTGGAATTTTGCGGGGTTTTCACTGTGATTCCTTGGAAGGGAAGGTTGATGGCCTGACCAAAAATAAAAATACCTTGAAGTTCCCAGGAAGAATTAGAGAGACATTTCAGCCTAAAACATTCCCCCCTCGGGCTTTTGAGCAGCTGGGGTATTTACTCAGGATATTGGAGCAGTTATTGGCCAAAAGGGATTTGGTGCAGCCCTAAAACCTTCATTTCAGCCTCTCTTTCCTGCTGTCAAATTTACGGGGTTTAAACTCGTCTGACGAAAGACGTTGCACATTCATGAAAGCCACAGAGGCGTTCTAGAGATGGCAGCTACAAATCCAAATTTAAAATACGCTGAAATTATCTTTTCTCCTTTGTGAGGAAATGTGTTACAACTAGGAGAGCGGGGTTGGGTGTTTTGAGGACTGTCAGTGGGGTTGACAGCGATTTGATGTTGGTTTTTGTCCAACAAATGTAAATTAAATCAAACCAGTGGAAGTTGAGCAGTGAGGGAGAAGGAGAAATTCAAACTTTTTGCTAAAGGGTTGTTGTTAACCTTGGCCTTGGGTTTTGTCACTTAAAAATAGCCTGGAGTTGTTTGTTTTGTTGTTTATATCGGAGAATCGTGAGAGGGGTTGAGTGGGGATTTTAAGGAATGTCCTGTCTGTGGGGAGGGACACTTCCCACTATCCCAGGCTGCTCCAAACTTCATCCAGCCTTTCCTTGGACACTTCCAGGGATGGGACAGCCCCAGCCGCCACGGAACTAGGAAAGGATTTGCCATTTGAAACACGGGAAAAAAATCCACAAAACATTTTAAACGCCCTTTCAATCAGCAGCAGAAGCAGAGGGTTTGATGGCTGCAGTGCGGAGTTCTTTCAGGAAGGTCTGCAGTGCTCCAGCCAGCAGCTGAAGCCGCGGAGCCGGGGATGGAGTTGGATGTTTCTGTATGTGCAGAGCATCTCTCGCTCGGCTCAGCTGCCTTGGCAGGAGCCTCCCGGTGCCATTCATCCGCTCCGGGCTCAATGGCAGCGGGCGTGTTCCGCCCATCAAAACACGCGCGCCGATCAAAACACGCACGGCGCACTTGTGCTCCGTCCTTTCAGCCCGGGGTGGTTGGGATGGGCAGGATGAATGCCCGGGAGAATGGCAGCTCCTGGGAATGGCTGGGTGTCCCTGACGGGTAATTAGCGCCTTTGGAATTGGCGTGGCTGCGATTCAAAGGATTTCTGTCTTTTCGGTGATGGAAAACGGGAGATCTCCCGCCCCCTAATTCTCTTTAATACCAGTGGTACTCGTGACACTTGGAACGCAGCTCCTCTGGAAACCTAAATAACGACCTCGATGAATGGCGACTTCCAGCAGCAGGGACCGAACCCGCTCAGTTCTCTGTGCAGAGCCGCCCCTCCCGGGTTTCTGTTCCCGCTCCCGGGTTTCTGTTCCCGCTCCACGTGCGCGTCACTCCCAGGGAGTTCGGGACACAAAGAGGATGTTTGGCGGTGTGACAGCGCGGGGACAGATTGCCCAGGGCCTGGCTTAGCTCCTCTGGCTCGCTGGGGAGTTGAGGAGGATGAGCTGTGAACTCCTCTGGACTCATCCTGGGTTTTCGCCCATCTGCAGGTGGAAGGTTCCTTGGAGCAGGGAATGTCACTGGTTCCTGGGGCCACCCCAAATTCCAGTTTGTTGGAGCAGGGAATGGCACTGGTTCTTGGAGACCACCCCAAATTCCAGTTCCTTGGAGCAGGGAATGTCACTGGTTCTTGGAGACCACCCCAAATTCCAGTTTGTTGGAGCAGAGAATGTCACTGGTTCTTGGAGACCACCCCAAATTCCAGTTAGTTGGAGCAGAGAATGTCACTGGTTCTTAGAGACCACCCAAAATTCCAGTTTGTTGGAGCAGGGAATGTCACTGGTTCTTGGAGACCACCCCAAATTCCAGTTTGTTGGAGCAGAGAATGTCCCTGGCTCTTGGGGCCACCCAAAATTCCAGTTCCTTGGAGCAGAGAATGTCACTGGTTCTTGGGGACGACCCCAAATTCCAGTTCCTTGGAGCAGGGAATGTCACTGGCTCCTGGGGCCACCCCAAATTCCAGTTCCTTGGAGCAGAGAATGTCACTGGTTCTTGGATACCACCCCAAATTCCAGTTCCCGGGAACAAGGAATGTCCCTGGCTCCTGGGGTCACCCCAAACTCCCATCCAGCCTTATCAGCCCTTGCTGCCACATTCCCCTCGAGCTCTCTGCTCTCTCAATTAACAATGTAGTGAAATGAGCTAAATCCCCTTTTTCCTTAAAAAATCCCAAAATTTCCCCGAACAGGAGAGCTGGCTGGACACCGCCCTTGCCCTTCACCCAGGAGATCTGATGGTGACCCAAAATATCGTCATTTTCCCCCGATCTGTTGCTGGATTCTCCAAAAGCCTCTGCCATGAGGCGTTCTGTGCCTTTTAAATCTGGTTTTTTGAGTATCTGTTGCCCACTGAGCCCTGCAGAGCCTGTGCTCCGTTTTTGCCCTTGAGTTTCTTGACCGCATTTTTCCATTTTTGCCCTTGAGTTCCTTGACCAAATTTTTCCCTAGTGCCACTCTCCGCTCATCAGGCAGGTTTCCACATTTATTTTTTTTTTTGGCATGTGAAGCTGCTTAGAGGGACTCTGAATCAAATTTAGTAAAACTTAACAGGTTCCTAACTCGCTGAGGAATTTGGGGACTTCCTGAGGCTCTTACTCAAATCTTCCAGTCACTTCCCAGCACTGAATCTTTGCGAATCCCAGTTTGGAGCAGACCTGTGGCCGTGGGTACTTCACTTCTTCCAGCACAGCACCGAAGGGAACAACTCCTTTTTTAGAAAACACATTTTTAGATTTTCACTCGCTGCTGTCACTGGCCTCAATTCAGCATTCCTGTCCTCCTCTCCCCTTCTCCTCGACTAATTAAAGTCTTCCATGTTGTGGCAAGATGGCACATGGAGCTTAAATAACCCACCTCTTTAATTAAGAGGTTGGATTCAGCCTTCTGAGATATATTTGACATCATCTGAGATTTAAAAATACATTTTACTTACACGGTTTATCCGTCGGATCGCTCAAGGAGGGCAGAGAGATAATGAAAGTAAATTATTAACTAATATTTCTCGCCCAGTATATTCCATTAAGGATATTAAGCATTTTATTCCATTCCTCAAAGCACGTTTGGCTTGGGATATAATTTTTTTGTTTTTAAAGTCTGCTTGCTGATGAAGTTGCTGCTGTGCCTCTCCGACAGGGCTGGAGGGACAGGATGGAAAAGACCCTTCAGGAGCCACCCAGAGCCAGGAATTCCAAATACCCACTCGCTGACCAGGTTTTCCATGTCCTTTATGCATTGTGAGCAGATCTGTCCGAGCCCAAAATGCCACTGAGAACACATTCAAGCTGTTCTTACCTTGAAAAAAAATTGATAAAATTATGGAGTGAAAGCAGCAGCACTTCCAGTGGATGGGGTGGAACGGGATGAGTTGGGTTTGGAATGGTGAAGGAATTCAAGATGCAGCTGAGAAAGGTGAGGGAGTGTTGCACAAAACCTGGAAATGTTCCCTGGAAAGGAGAAACACCTTGGGATCTTTGCTGGTCAGAGAATTGAGGTGGTTCAGGAGCTGTTCCTGGAATTGGAGCCAAACTTTTGTTCAGGTCACTTAGAGAATCCCAGAATGGTTTGGGGGGAAAAGGACATTAAATCCCATCCCAATCCACCCCTCCGTGGGCAGGGACACCTCCCACTGTCCCCGGTGGCTCCAGCCTGGCCTTGGGCACTGCCACGGATCCAGAGCTTCTCTGGGAATTCCAGCCCAGCCACACCCTCCCAGGGAACAATTCCTGCCCAATATCCCATCCAAATCTCCCCTTTTCCATTTTGAAGCCATTCCCTGTGTCCTGTCCCTCCAGCCCTTGTCCCCAGTCCCTCTCCAGCTCTCCTGGAGCCCCTTTAGGCTCTGGAAGGTCTCTGGAAGGTCCGGAATGTGCTGAAATGTTCTGGAATGTTCTGGAAGGTCTCCCTGCAGAGTTGCCTTTCCGTTTAACCGAACATTCCCACCTTGGCACAGAGCAGGACCAGTTCAGTTCCAACTCTTGATTTCACCACTCCTTTCCCTCAGAGCTCTTCATTTACACAAATCTCTCTTCCTTTAAGGTTTTTTGGTCTCAGTCTCCTTTCTCCAGGGCCTTGGAGAAAATAAATGAGGGAATGTTTATAAATCCATTGGATAGATGTGATTAAATGTATAAGGAGTGATGCAGAACAGAGAGACACTTCCAGTTTGGGTTTGGTTTGGGGTTTTCTTTTAAATTTATTTTTTTTATAAGTAGGTGGAACAGGGAGTTTGCATCAGGATTGTGGGAGGCCCCTCGACATTCAGGTCCCCTTGTAGGTGACAGACTGGTCCCTTCTGGCCTTAATTGTAAATCTGTGACCCCAAAGAGATAAAAAATGTGTCTTTTACCCTTAGGACTTGTTCAGAATATTGAATAATTTATAGAGGTTGGAGTTCTGGAGGGGTTCTCTGCAGCAAGAGCTTTCCAGCAGAGAACACGTCGTGCCTTATGTCTCTAACCCCGCTTCTGTACAATAGAAATCTTGCACCGTTACCCCCAAAATTCAGCATAAATAGAATTTGATCAGTCACAGCCGCTTCTCTGGGCTGCGGTGCCTCAGCAGCTGATTTTTATAAATACTCCCAATGATCAGAGGGCTTCAAAAAATCCCCCAGCCAGCCCGTGCTGAACTGATGTCCCCTCATTTCCTCCCTGGAGCCTGAATTCCCTGAAGGAATTCCCGTGGAGAGCCTGAGCTGCCCCTCCTCAGCTGCTCTGAGCCGTTCGCCTCCCTCTGCAGTTGATTCTCGGTACTGAATTTGTCACGTGTTACTTCCCCAAATCTCAGTGATTCTCATCAAAATAATTCCTTTTATTTTCATGGGTTTTATCTTTTATCTTCACACTCTGATAATGCCGTTTTACCTGGTTTGCCGGTGGTTTTCCTGTCCTGAAGTGCTCTGACCCGAACCTGTTGTCCTGCAGCCTCCAAGTGAGGGATTTGTGTCGTTTCCACCCCATAAAAAGCAATCCGGCATAGGGCAGAAGCTTCCAGACTTGGTGTTTTAGGGTTTCCCAGCTCTCAGGCCCTTTTCCCTTCCCTCCTTGCAGTCGGGATGGTTAGAAAATCGCAGAAATTGTAATTTTTAATATTTTTTTTATTATTACTTTTTTTTAAACCGGGAAAATTTGTTTACTGGGAGACATTCCCCTTTCCATTGGCCTTTCTGATGGTGCTGTATCCATTACTTACTTGAAGCCTAAATATATATATGGAATAAATAAGAATTTTATCCACTTTGGCCACTTAAAAAAAATAATCAGCTCTTAAATCCAGCCGGTTTACAGCAGGTTCTTCACTGGCACCGTCCTGTGCGAAATGAGGTGGTTGGACCATGGGAGAGGGACAGGGTGGAAACGTTTTTCTCATGGAATCATGGAATGGTTTGGGTGGAAAGGGACCTTAAATCTCACCCAGTGCCACCCCTGCCGTGGGCAGGGACACCTCCCACCGTCCCAGGGTGTTCCAACCTCTGTCCAGCCTGGCTTTTTTTAATTCAAATTTATTTTGCCTTGTTGTTGGAACCTTAATTGGAGCAGTGGCTTTGCCTGGTTTGGGTGCCTGTTTTTAACGTGGGTGTTTGGGACAGGATGCCTGGATTTGCACAACTTTCTGCTGCTTCCCTTGGCGTCTTCGTTCACCCAGGCCTGGGGATGCAGCCAGAGCAGCTTTTTATTGTTTTTCGTAAGTTGGTTTAGGTTTGAAAATAATTGGAAAATCCCCAAGTCGCTTTTCCAAATGAAAAGTTTCAGCGAAAGCAAAGTTTGGATTTTGAGCTTCCCATCTTTCAGTGTTACCCACTGAATTTCTTCTTTATTTTTTTGATTTCCACGTGAATTTGGGTTAGCCACTGAATTTCTTCTTTATTTTTTTGATTTCTGCGTGAATTTGGGTTAGCCACTGAATTTCTTCTTTATTTTTTTGATTTCTGCGTGAATTTGGGTTAGCCACTGAATTTCTTCTTTATTTTTTTGATTTCTGCGTGAATTTGGGTTAGCCACCGAATTTCTTCTTTATTTTTTTTGATTTCTGCGTGAATTTGGGTTAGCCACTGAATTTCTTCTTTATTTTTTTGATTTCCGTGCTGACCCAAAGCTGGTGACCGATTCCTGGTGTCTGTGGGGTCAGAGCCCTGCTTGGCGTCCTGGGAGGGACAGATTTCCCGTTCCATCACAAACCAAAAGCAGAGCCCTTTTCCTTCGGCTTTTGGCTCCAGAGACATCGTTGTGAATCTCATCCAAGCCTCCCAGATTTTGCTGCCAGGGTTCGGGATGGTTCTGGGCAGTTTGGGCTGGGAGAGCCCCGTGTCCCTTGGGAAGTCAGCTCCTGTGGGACGGCGCGATGCCCTTGTGCCCTCGGAGAGAGCCCAGGAATAACAGATTTCATCTCAGTTCCGTTCTGTCGAGGGTGACGGGTCAGAGTCACTCGTGGCCACGGGCAGCACCATTTTCCTGACCGGTTGCCTTGGCTGTCTTCCTCTTGGTCTTGATGATCTTCCCAAGGCCGCCGAAAGCCCGGGAAGCGTGCGATGCGTGCAGTACTTCTTTAATTTTAGGGTTTTTTTGTTTCTTAGTGTCAATTTAAAAAGTGCCTAAGTGAGGAACAGGACTCCAGAGCGAGCTGGAGGAACAGGATTAGTCCTCATTTCCCTCTTAAGAAAAGAGCCCTCCCTGCGTCCCTCCATGCGTCCCTCCGCACGTCCCTCCACCGAATCCGGCTGGAAAAATCTCCCCGTTCTTTCCTTGTGCTGCCCCCCTTGGTTCTCAGATTTTTTTCGGGGGGAATCTCATTTCTCAGCCAAACCTTTCCAATCTCTGATTTTGGGGTGGATGGCAAAGAGGGGGGAAGCTCGGATAGAATTCAGTAGGAAACTGCCTCTTGGATTGCAGACACGGAGAGCTCCGTGTGATGAACATCCAGCTCTGGAAAACCAGGACGGGGTGGGAAAAGCTGATGTGCTTCTTTAATCGCCTCCTTTGGAATCACAGAATGGTTTGGGATGAAAGGAACCTGAAAAATCATTCAGTTCCGCGCCTTGCCGTGGGCAGGGACACCTCCCACCGTCCCAGGGTGCTCCAAGCCTCATCCAACCCAGCCTGGAACACTTCTCTGGAATCCCAAAGGCAGTTTCCTCCTATAGTCTTAATTATTCCTAGGTTTATCATCAGTGGCACCTGCTAAACATTCTGTCAAAATAAGCCCAGCTATTGGCAGGTGGTTGTAATTCTGTAAAGGTTGAGAATTCTACGTGGGTTTGAAGAAAAAAGGTGTCAGTTAAAAAAAAATTGTATTAAAGGAGGATTTCTTCTGACCAGAGTGAAAGGAGGTGACAGAACACTCTGAAGGTGTTTTAGTGCCACTTAAGGGTTTGGCAAATCCGTGCGGAGATGTTTTATTTTTCATTAGCAACAAAATGTTTCCACGGTGGGAAAGCCTGGGAAAGGACTGGGGGCCAGGGAAGCTGTGAGGACATCTCTGCTGGGGGCAGAAATTCCGCCCCTGGGGCGAGGCTGGGTGTGGGAACAGCGGTGATCCTTTGGGAATCCATTGCTGGGTCCTGATGGGAATCAGGACGTTTCCTGATGGAAATCCGCTGTCCTGATGGAAATCGGGACATTTCCTGATGGAAATCGGGACGTTTCCTGATGGAAATCCGCTGTCCTGATGGAAATCGGGACATTTCCTGATGGAAATCCACTGTCCTGATGGAAATCAGGATGTTTCCTGGTGGAAATCTGCTGTCCTGATGGGAATCAGGATGTTTCCTGATGGACATCCACTGTCCGGATGGAAATCAGGGCGTTTCCTGATGGAAATCTGCTGTTGGTGGAGTCTGTGGCACACACGGACCCTGGCCCTGCTCCGAGGTGCCTTTTGGACGGGATATTTTCCCTACAAAGTGATTGTCACTGACAGTGGATGCTGCAGTTGAGCGTTGCGAACCCCCCCGCTGAGGGCACGGTGGGACAGCCTCAGAGCCGCACAAAAACGGAGCGAAACCGCGGTTCCTGGCGGCCGCGTTTCGTGCGTCTCCAGTTTGTCCCGCCGTGTCCTCGGCCGGGGGGCTCCAGCCGCCTCCTGTCACTTCCCTGTCGCCAAACATCCCCGTGACGCCCGAGCCGAGCCGCGTCCCGTCCCTGCCCCGCGTCCGTTCCTCCGTCGCATCTCCCCCCGGCCTGCGTCTCATCTGCTGTAGGTGTCCTGCCTACCTCAAGAGGTAACCATGGGATCCCGGAGCGGTTTGTCACCCTCTGGTCACGTTTCCATGAGCACTAGCGCACACACACACTCACTCACACACACTGGAATGTATATTCTCCTCCCCTCAGCCCCCCAGATAACCTCTGACCTGATCCTTGCTGTAGCCACCACCGACTCCTCTTGCAAATTGGATGCTGCTTTAAATGTGAAAACAAATGTTCAAGAAGCTATAAAACCTGAATGAAAGCTAAAGCTGAATTTATAAAGCCTTGTTGCATATGAGCCAAAAGTGCAAAAAGCTCTATATAATGAACTAACCTGCCACTCATATAAATATAAATATATATAAATATATTAAAATCAGACTGTTCTACAAAATTGTGTATTTGTATTTTTGTGTACGTACAATTTTCTGCTAAGCAGAAGGAGGATGTAGTATAGGATGATGTGAGAAGAGATTTTGTTTAATCATATTTCTTTGTTACTTATTTTTGTTAACATCCAGATGCCTGTCTTTGTCTTATGTGTATGACACTGTTCCAAAGGTGCAGTATCCCCCTCCCGCCCGCGCGGCCGACCTCCTTCCTCCATGGGGGAGCGAGTCAGGTGGTGCCCCTCATCATCCTCATCATCATCACCATGAAACCCTTCAGATCCACCCTGGTCTTGCTCTTGAGGGCTGCTCGTTCAGCTTAAAGACGAGATGTTTCATTTCCGGGCGCGTTGTCGCCGCTCCTCGCCGCGAAGTTGAATATCCCTGTGCCGGTTACATCCCTGAACACGTGTCTGTGGTCTGCTGCTGCTCCTCAGCCTGGCATTTCAGGGGGATAAAAAATTGGATTGGATAGGTGGGGAGGGAGGATGAGCAGAGCCTCGCGGTGGGAAGCTGCTCGTGGAGAAGAAGGTGCCGGGGAAGTCCCGGGGGTGGAGGAATCACCTCGAGTTCCCCGCGCTGGCGGCGCGCGGGGAGCTCGGCAGGCAGGAAGGAAAGCTGGGGAGGTGACGCCGGTGGGGTTAACTCTGCCTGTGCCCCTTCAGGGACATCCAGCACCATCCCCCGGTGGCTTTGGGGCGCTTTGGTCCCTCGGGGAAGCTGGAGCAGCCTTGAGAGGGATCCATCTGTTGATGCCTGATGCCCGTGCAGCGAAGGCGCTGAGTGTGAGAAGAACATTCCAAACTCTTCTCCCAGTCACTGCCTTCACCTGCACGGAGCGAGGAGAAAACCGTGTGGGAACCCTGAGAACCCTTGGGAATCGTTACTGATCCATCACAGGGAAAGAAAGGGCCAAAGGAGAACTGGCGAAACCAGGATGCAGCGGAGTAGCTGATGCAGAGCTTTGGGCAGGATGGGATGGACGTTCACCTTCAGCTCCCCCCTGAGGAAACTGCTCCGGCCTCCATCCAAACTGTAGGTGAGGGTCAGCGTCCGTCCCACCTTCCCCTGGTGGCGGATGCTGCGAAACCGAACCATCAGCCTCTCCCCTTGTGCCCCATTTTTATTTTTTTTAATTTAATCGGTTTTATTTCGAGCCGACGCGCGGCCCGGGCAGGGCGATACTGCACCTTTGCACGTAGGGCTCATATTTATAACAATGTGTAATGACTGTAGCAAAAGTCCTTGTTTCTGTATGTGAATGGACAGAGAAACAAGTGCTCTATTGTATTGATTAAAATAGTTCAAATGAGTCCTGTATCATTGTATCTCCTATTCTGGATTAGTGCCTTTTGGACAGTAGACTGTTCTGTAATTAAAATGTAGTATAACTGCTTTTTTGTACAGTTTTGTTTTAATAAAACTTTTTTTTAATTTGTGTTTATTTTAGTATTGTACCTATTAGAAAATAAAAATGTATAACTCAACACCGACCCTTTTCTTGCATTGTCCTTTTTCTGCAGGGCTTGGGTGTGAAACCTAAAATGTGTCCTGAGTGAGTATAGAAAATTTTGATTGGAGAAAACTGAATTCCTTGGGGAAACTGAATCCCATTTTCTTTGTAAGGACGGTGTCTGGAAGGGATGAAGGTGGTGGACACGATGATGGTGGATTTGAAGCAGTGGAATCACTTGGAATTTGAGCCAGGGGCTGGTTCCAGAGAATTTTGGGGCTCTTTCCACTAAAAGATGTTGAGAGTTTCCCTCCCTTGATTGGGTCTGTGTTTGTCACAGGTGAAAATACCGCTCCTACAATGATCTTATGTCCTTGGAGATGGTGCCCTTCCCTCTGGAAACCTCCCTGGCAGGCCCTGGAGCCGCAGGAAGGGCCCTGGGAGTCCCATCCCAACAAGAAAAGTCTTTTGCTGCAGCAGTTGAAGGGCTGGAGGGAGCAGAGTTTGGGACCACTTGGTGGTAAAACCAAAAGGTGCTGAGTTATTGGGTCCAGGTGAAATTTTGAGAAGCCCAAGGCAGGAGGGGGCTGTGGCTGCTCGTTGGTCCTGGCCTGGTTGGGCTTGGGGGGGATCTCAGGGTTTTTGGGGTGGGTGGGGAAAAGCTTCCTCAGAGTGGGAAGAAATTGGTGTGGAAGATTGAGCCGGGTGGCAGGGGAGACAAACTCACAGGAATTATTTTGTGAGTGAAAGGTGTCCGGGTCCTGCCGTCATGGTTAAAATCGGGATTGCAGCTGTGGGTGGAGGGGTTTGCTGAGGGTGGACACCCCAAAACAAGGGGGAGGGCAGCTCAGGAGGGCTGCAGGTGATAAAAAATGAACTTCAGGGGTGGGAACGCCTTTCAGGCTGCTCCTTGTGCCTCTCAGGCCTCGCACAGGGGGATAAAATTGATCTGAAAGCCTCCCCATGGTCAGCTGCCAGACCTGCTGTGCTTGCAGAGGGAACTCTCGGGAGGGAGGAGGCTGGGGATCATGGAATCCCGGAATGGTTTGGGATGGGAGGGACCTCAAACCCCATCCAGTGGGGCAGGGACACCCCAAGTTCCATCCAGCCCGGCCTTGGACACTTCCAGGGATGGAGCAAACACCTCCAGGGCTGTCTCCTGCCACCCTGGGATGCTGGATGAAGCCCACTCCCTCCTTCACAGCTGAAACCCAGGAATTGAGGAAAGCTCCGCCGGGAGGTGTTTGAACAGAACAAGAGGAACAAACCCACGCTGGACGCTTTGCAAAAAAGCTCCACTCGCAGCCCTTTCTGCCCGTTTTGCTGGGAAACCGGATTGATCAGGGAAAAAACAGTAATTTACCACAGGTTGGTGTCCAAAGGTGAGCAAAGTCAGTAATTTATCGTAGATTGGTGTCCAAAGATGAGCTGAAACCCCTCGGAATTGTGCCCAGCTCGTGGCAGGACAGCTCCTCTCCCGACTCAGGCGAATCCCAGAGGCTGCTGACTCCCGTGGCAAAGTGAAGCCATGAGGCCGAAGGAAACAGCATTAATTTGAAGGAAAATGGGGGAAAAAGGTGTTCTTTGTTAGTTTGGGGTTTTTTTTTTTAAAAATTATTTTCCTGCTCTTTTTGATCGGTGCCTTTTCAAGGCAGTTTGGCTGCAGAACAGAACACGGCAGCGCGGGGAAGGTGCCGCAGCCGCCTTCCGGGAAGAGCGAGGTTGGAACAAAGTGACGCCACTTCAAACAGCTCCTGTGTTTCAGCCAAAGAGGTTTTTTTTTCCCCTTTCAGAGGTAAAACATAAAAGGAGAAGTGGCTTTAAAGGAGAAAAAAAGCTGTTTTCGTGTGCTGATTGCAAGACAGCGCTGATAAAAATATCCTTTGCTCGCTGACTTTCGGTTGGGGATGGGGGGATCAACGCGGCGTTTGTTGCTTTAAAAAAACCAGGATAAACTAAAAAACTGCACAAAATCATCCCAGTCAAACCCTGCCTGTTTCCAGCATGAAGCTGCATTTGGGAGAGAAATGATAAAGGAAATTATGCGGCCTGGGGAGGGGTTTTGAGGGCGTGAGGGGTCTCATCACCCCGAGGCCTTTTTGGCCGGGCAGGGTTGGCTGTGGCAGTTCCCTGAGGCACCGACCAACCTGGAGCAAGGCAGAAAAGTCCTTGGGATCCTCATCCCGCTGTGGACATTAGGAAAAAATGATTCCCCAAAGGGTGCTGGCACAGCTGCCCAGGGAATGCTGGGATCACCACCCCTGGAGGGATTTCAAAGCCACGTGGATGTGGCGCTTGGGGACACGGCTCAGTGGTGGCCTCGGCAGTGCTGGACTCAAATTTTGGAAGCTTTTCCAACCTGAACTGTTCCAATTCTAAACCTTCTGGTGCCCCTAACTGGAATATCAAAGCACAGACTCCAAAGGCTCTAAAGAAGACGTTTATTCAGGTCCTGCAGGCGGCATCGCACGTATGATACAATATTACAGTCATTTAGTATGGTACAGAAATAATTAAAAACTTTACAGCTCATTACAAAGTCTCTTTGGATTTCAGCTCATTTAAAGTACACGGAGCCCCCCCCGTGGTGTCCGACCCCGGCGAGCTGGGACCGGCTCCGGGGAACCCGACGGGGTCGCGGTTTGGGAAGGGTGGAGAGGGCAGGAACCAAAGATGGACACAGGGATAGAGAACAAGACACTTGAGCGTGACCCTGCCAGGGGTGTGGCGTGTGTCACCAGCCCACACCGTTCCTCACCGCCTCATTCCCGAAAATCCAGGCACCCCGAGGCCGCCCGGCCCCCGGATAAGGCACTGGGAAAACGAAATCTTGTGCAAAGAACCGGAGGAACCAGCGGAGGGACAACGGGAGCGTCACCGTGGCCAAGGCTCCGGCGGCTCCGGGGCTGGAACACACCCAGGCCCCATTCTGGGGAGGACTGAGGGCGTTTTTCCTTTGTAGGAGAGCACAGGGGTGTTGAATATTCCACCCCAGCCATGGACAAAACCCTCTGCGTAAGGACCCGGGCGGTATCACCGCACAGAAATTGCTTCTGTTCGTTTTCCTCGACTGAACAACATCACGGAATAGGCTCAATTTTGGACACGGAGATCAAAACACCTCAAGAGCTGAACCCAGCACAGGAAAAAGGCTTGGCTTGGCTCGAGAAACCCCAAAACGTCCCTCTGAGAAGCCTCCTCTCGGCCGGCTCGGTGTCAGGGACACCCCGTGGACACAGGAGCCTTTCCAACACCATTTTCCAAGAATCCGAGACCCACCCACACCTCGGGGACACAGCCAGCAGGACTGAACCCCCAGAGGTGAGACACTCACTACAAATTACACTTTCCTGCTTTAAATATTCCTCTTCCCTGGATAAAGTGCATGAAAACCTTGGAAAAATATGCATAGCTACTCACACACACCAGCCTCAGCGCTGGGCGGTTCCAGTTAAGAGCACCTCCTCCTTCAGGCTGAGAGTGGAGTTTTTCTAATATTATCCATAAAAAATAGACATTGTTACCTCCAGGATGGTTTTTACCTGTTTGCTGGTTAGCTGGCTTAGCTGGGGCGAAGTAACAGATGGCTTTGAGTAGAGGAATGTGTGCTCAAATTTTCCAAAAATCTGGAAAACACCTTTAAAAAAGACCTCATTGTGCCCAGGAAAGCTGGGAAGGAGTCAGGGAATCCTCCAGGAACACCCTCATGGCCAAATTTGACGTGTTTGGCTTTCTGGAGCTTGTGCTGCACTAGGGTGGAATCTGAGGAGAGGTTTTGTTTCCGAAGTCAAAGGAAAAGGTGAAAATCAAGAGAGCTCTGAGCAAGGTCCGCCCTCCACGAAGGCACCGCAGGCTCCTCGTGCTCATCATTCCCACCGGATTCCCGGGATCATCCCAGCCCTGTGGAACAGATTTTGTTCCAGGACAAGGAGGCTGCAGGTGTGGTCTGCTCAAAGCAGCCTCACACCCCTCTCCGGGGTTCTGCAGCACAGCTGAGGGCGGGAGGAGAGGGAATCCAGCCCGGAGCAGCCTCTGCTCATGTGTCCCAAACTCCAAACCATGGTCACGGCTGGAGCACAACCAGCCCAGAGGGGTTTATAACCAGCAGCACAAACGGGGAACCCTCAACCCAGCTCCTTCTGCTCCTCCCCTGCCCTCCTGCAGCCGGGACACCTTTCCGTGGATCCCACCGAAATCTGGGATTCCCAGACAGTGGCACAAGAAAAAGAGGCTTCAAGAGGTTCCTCCCTTCACATCTCCCCCAAAGGGGCCCCCGAGCAAACGCGGAGGAGTTTCAAAGACGCCCCTAAACCCGAGTATCTGAAATGCTGAGACTGAGAACGCACAGCTCCGGGGAGGGGCTGCTTCACACCGGCTCCTCCCGGCAGCACACGGGAACAAAGTGCAATTAAAAACACGGTCGGGGTGGGGTTAAGGGAACCAACAAGGCAGTGTAAAGAGGCATCGAATTAATGAGTGGGTGATCGTCCATCAGCAAGGCTCCTCAGACCCCAGAACGCAGCGTTTCCTTGCGTGGGTCGTGCTCGTAAAACCGGTTTTAATTTTAAACCCCCGAATTTCAGCATCCGAATTCTTCACTACCAAATTCCTCCCCCCCATCGTGGCTTGGATGGACAGGAGCTTCGTGCAAAGGAAAAGGGAGGGAAAAACTGTACACTAAAAAACACCTTTAAAAAGCTGCTCTGTACATTTTATATTAAGATTTCTTGAGGGAAATTCAGGAAACACTGAAACTACTTACACCAAGCTGGAAGGATACATGAACCCCTGGCAGTTCTGCGCAGGCTGCATCGGAACCCAGCCCGCTTATTGCTGCTACAGATTAGTTTCTATTTTAATTTTATTCCTTCTGCATAAATGATATTAATTACAGTAAATCAGCATAATTAGCTCCTTCGCTAAGCATCCCTATCTCCTTTGATGCCAGTGGAGCTTTCCCTTGGACCTCGGAACCAGATGGTTTAAGGCACTTGGATACCCACGGGCAGCGAGTGGAGAGATATTAAAGTTTAATCATTGATTTAGCATCCTAAATAGTCCCCACGTAGCTAAAACATCTACTGCTCAGGCCGTCCAATCCCCCCGTGATGACTAAACACGATATAAACAGCTCAGGATAGAAAAACCTGCGGCTTTTCAGTATTTGATAGGAAAACGGCCGATCCGTGCACGGACACACGGACAGGGACTCGTCCCCTGTGCCACAGGCAGCTAAAAACCAGCCACAAATAAAATCAAGTTTTATAAAAGCCAGCCCTGACCTCCCCCCTTGCCAAGGGACAGGCTGGTTTTGGGGACGACAGAGGCACCTCGGGATGGTGCTGGGAGAGCTCCTCTGCGCAGCGCCGGGCGGGGCATGATTGTAAAGCGCAAACATTTCGTGTTTTAAAAGAATAAATAAAAATAAATAGACTGGATTGATCCTGCTGCCAGGACAGCGAGCCCCTGCTTGGAAAAACTCCAAAGGCTGGGTGGGAACAGGGAAGCCCTTCAGTGCTGACACCTCTGCAAAAATCCTCCCCACAGGGACGAACCAAGGAGCTCCTGCCACTCTGGGGCAAGTGAGAAAGGGGTGAGAGCAACCCTTAAACGGATCAAATCCAGGACAGAGCTGGCCATGGGCTCTTCCCGTTCCCAACAAACCGGCTGGGAAAACCACGCTGATTTCCCCAGGAGAGTGGGTAACGGGGCACTAATCCCAACAGGCACTGTAACCCAAGGGCTGCTGCTTTTTGAAATAAAGGGATTCCGGGGGTTCTTTATCTCCAAACAAAGTTCTACGCTCACTTTGCCTGTCTGGAATCGTCCCCACCCTGCCCTTTCATGGCGGATTACATGACACTGACAGAGCTTTTATGGAATTAGAGCAGAGTGATTATCTTGGGGAGGTTTTTCGGGAATTGCCCTGCACTCCCAGGGAAGCGCCAGTGCCTGGGGAGGATTCTGGGGCTGTTGGGAAGCTGTGCCATGGTTTGACCGATTTTCCTCTGGAAGGAGGAAGAGAAGGAGCTCATTACACCCACCCACCGCCGTCGGTCACCCCTGAAGCGTCGGGACTTGGGACACGAAACGAAGGATCCAGCACCACGACGAGGCAAAGAATTATCCTGTCAATCACCCAGAGCAGAGAGAACAAACCCTTCATTAGTGTTTGCCACCAACTGGAAGCTGGGATGGCTGCTTGCGCTTCCCGAAGCTTCCCGAGCCAGGCTGCGTCCCAGGGCGTGCGGCATCCCTCAGCTTGCCCAGGATTTCCTGTTCTCTGCGTTTTTCTGGCTCTTCTCCAGCCGCAGCGGGGCTCCTCCGTCCGCCTTGGCCAGGGCTGTGAGGGAGGCCAGGTTGGAAGAGGAGCCGGAGAAGGTCCCGCTCCTCCTGTTCTCGGCCGCTGCCTGCAGCCTCAGGCCGCTGCTGCGGCGCCGCGCCGGGCCCGCGGCTCTCCTCACCCTGCCCGGCTTCACCAGCAATCCGTAGCCCGGGTTACACCTGAAATACTGCTTGCCCCCGATGGAGCCGTCGTTCTTACCTGCGACAAGGAAATAAAAGTTAAATCCCACCCCGTTCCGACCCCGGCACCTCCCGCTGCCCCCGGCTGCTCCAAGCCGGCCTTGGACACTGCCAGGGGCAGCCGCAGCTTCTCTGGGCACCCTGTGCCGCCCTCACAGGGAAAGGGGTTTTTTTCCTACAAAATGGGTTTTATTCTGTGCAAATCGGTGCTACTGCACCCAGAGGAGGCAAGGAAAAAGTGCTGAGAAGGACTGTTCCCTAAAAATACACCCTGGAGGTGAAACTTCCCCGCTGAATCACGGAGAGTGACTCTGGGACAATCCACCTTGTTCTGCCTCCCCTCTTGTTATTCAGAGGAACTCCAAAATTTCTCCCCAAGTGGTAAATAATCTGTTCCATTAGCAAAGTACCAGGAAGGGTGGAAAAGCAGACATTTAAAACAGCTTTTGCCCTTCTGAACTGGTGTTTGAAGTGGGGGATTGTCACTGTTTCCACGCCATAAACCCTCCGCAGAACAGGAGGGAAAATTTCTCTGCGCTGGTGCTGTTGAGATCTTTCTCCTTTTAGATCATTTAAATCTCTCAGGATCACTGTTCAGGGATTGCTCTTATCTGTAAAGGGAAGGTGGGAAGATCCAACACCTTTTACATGACATAAAATCACCCCTTTTGCTTTTGGGGTGTTTCCTTCTCCTTTCCACCATTGCCACGTTGGGTCCAAGGTCCCCTCACATGCCCAAACTTGGATCTCCATGCCTCTGGAATTCTATCCCTGTTTGCAGCGTGACAAAGACACCTCTTGGTGACCACATTCCCCAAGTGAAGCTCCAGACATGCTCCAGCAAATCAGGGTCTTAAAATCTTTGTGGAAACAGAAGGGGGGGAAAAAAAATTCCAGCAACATCAGCAGCAGAGTCCTGAGCAGGCCAAAAACCTCTAGAATTTTCCATGGAAGCTGCTGCTTACTGGGATTAGCACTGGAGCATCCTGACAGAGGGAAGGTGACCTTCCAAAATTGAAATGAATCTGTAAATATATATATATATTTTTTTTTTTAAACGAGGCACAAATCCAGGACTGAGGAACTACTACAGCTCGCAAAAGGATCAAGAGCTCCAATTTGCCTTCCAGGATGGAAAACTCCGGAGAGTTTTCTGAAACTGAGCACACCATGCACAGGGAAGATAGGGGAGCTCTGGATCCCGGACAGATTCCTGCAGGAGGAACTGCCCCGATCCCAGGGGAATGTGCAGCAGGGAGCTCCCTGGGATGTGCTGATTCACCCCCCAGCCTGGCTAAAAGGATTGGAATAAGGAGCTTTCCGTGCCCTGGCTACCCCAAACCCTCTCGCTGTCACTGCGCCTCTCCCGGATTTTCCACTGGCACTCCCTGCCTGCTCCTGGAGGAAACGAATCCCAGGAATGCAGACAGAACCTGCAGAAGAAAGGGGTTGGGAAGCCTGCAACTCCAGCAGGGATCAAATCCCAGCCATCATCTTCCTCTCCTCTTGTGCTGGAGACACCCCATTCCCACATCATCAGCACAGGAACTGCATCCTGCTTTCCAAAAAATCCCGGGAGCCCTGAATTCTGGGAATTCCACAGCTCTACAGGTAAGAGTCAGGCAGGGATGACAAATGAGGCGGTGAAAGAAACCCTAAATCACCTGGTGCTCAGTGGATTATTATTTCCCACTGCTTTTACCATATATATATATATATATTAAAAAAANATATATATAAATACTATATCTATACACACACGGAAATAGTCTTTTCCAATTTCAAAGCTTACTTTAAAATAAAATCCTATTACCTCTTAATACCTATTAAGGGACTTTGCAGCTCGTTTAGCCTGAATGTCCCTTTGAGCTAAATCCCACAACTGCTGTTGTGCTTTGCACACCCTCATCCTCACAGCAGCGGCCCAGCAGAGAATCCTGTGGACACAAGGCCTTGGCTCCTGCCTGGAAAAAGAATCTGATTCCTTCTTCCAGTGCAAGACGCCAAAGAAATGACTAAAAGGGGACAGGCAGGGATCACTGAATGGTTTGGGTCGGGATCTCGAAGGGGCTGGAAGTGAGAGCAGGTCTGGAAAAAGTTGACAGCTTGGAAGCCCTTTGACATTTCCCTTTCCAAAATGCCTCCAGCAATGGGCAGTAAACCCCCAGTGGGTGATAAACCCCCAAAAAAGCAGCTTTAGGATGGGAGACGCCAGCTGGGACATGGCAGCTGCTTCCCACCTGATCCAGGGGATGCTTTACCTGAAGGCAAATCCAGCTCCACACCGACCCACGTTCCCTCCTGGAAGTCGGTGGGCCCGATGTACCTCACGGTGCCCGTCTTGTTCGTGCCGACCGTGACGTATTCTCCCTCCTTCAGCCACTCGGGGATCTCGTTGGTGTCTTCAGAGTCGGAAATCACCTCCAGTTTCTCCTCTGCTGTCTCTGACCCGTTGTGGTTCAGTCCACGGGCACCAGCCGTGCTCTTTTCTCCTTCCTGCTGCCCTTCTGCGCCCGGGGAGCTCGTGGGATCTGCTCCCAGCATGCTGGTGAAGGATTTCAGCTCCGACGTCTTCACCTTTTGGATTTTGAAGGGCGAGGCTGCGGCGCTGGGCTGCTCAGGGTGAGCCTGGGCTTTGGGAAACCCCGGTTCCGAAGCCCCAGAAGTAATTTCCTTTTTCCTGGCTTGTCCTGCTGGCTCCACTGATTGTTTGGGTATCGACTCCTTGGGAGTGGAGGTAGAGAGAAGGGGTTTTGCATCAGTGGCCGCAGAGGCGTCGTTCCCCGGCTCGCTGGGGTAGGAAATGCAAGACTTTCCGTTCACTTCGGGGCCATCCCTCGGTCTGGGGGCAGCACTTGCAAGGCTGAAGCTGGGGGGATTCTCCCTCTTTGTGCCCACAGAGCTCTCAGAAGCCCTGTCCGAGTGTCCCTGCACATCAGAGGGGACCTGAGCCGCAGCAGGAGCCGGGAAATCGCTCCCTGCGGGCCCTGGCTGAGCCGCGGCGTCGCTCCCCGCGGCCAGCGCCTCGGACAGGGTGGCTGTGGAGACGCTGTGGGAGAAGTACCCGCTGGAGGCTTCGCTCAGGGGGCTGGGAGGTCCCTCCTGGCACTCCTGGGCCTGGCTGTCCCCCGTGGGCTGCTGCAAAGGCACTTTGGGTGTCTTCTCCAGGCTCTTGTCCGCCTCGGGGGGCGTCTGCACCGCCGTTCCCAGGGGCAGCTTCGCTGCTTCCTCCTGGCTCACCTGAAACAAAGGGGAACGGGGCTCCGTTATCCAAAACCTCCGGGCTAAAAGCACAGGTACGACACCTCGGGGATGCACCAGAGCCTCGAGCTTATCGAAATCCCTGTCAAAGCTGAAGGTGGAAGCTGATCCCAGCCCTGCCAGCCCGACAGGACTGTCAGCTCCCTCCTTCCATCAATATGGGAAGCGTCAGCCGCGAGAGAAATATGCTCCCCAATATTTACCAAAAAATTATTTATATTACAGGGATGCCCATTTGCTGTTTGAGCAGCAGGATTTATGGGGAACGGGAAGCGGCCGTGATCCATAAGTCTCTCAGAGTTATTTGGCTCGACTCTGTGGGTGGATAAATCACCCCCTCCCTGCTCCCAAAGTGTCATTTGTGCCCCCGTTCCCAAACGCCGTTCCCGCCTCGGCGCCGGCAGCACCGCGCGCTTCCAGGGGATGAGATGAACTGCGCCTCGCGAGATTAACAGCCCATTGCAGTGATGTATTTCTTGGCTGTAAAGTTTGCTAAATCTGATAGATCAATATCTTTTGCCAGCACATGTACTCTAAAAGATTAGGATGTCTCTAAATCTCCTCGGGAAGGAGAGTGCTAATAGGAAAGGGGAAAAAAAAAAAGAGGTTGGAGAAGGGCAGATTTGAACAAATCCCGTCTCAGGTGAACATTTTTGTTTATTATGCACAATTTTGTGATTTGTCCCGTCCCAAACTACAGGATTTTCAGCTTATTCCCAAAATGCCTTTTTCGCTGGAAACTTAAGCGGCGTTCGAAGAAAGAAGGGTTTGACTGGAGTACAGGAATTTCAGAACCGAAGGTTTGCTATTGCTAAGTGAAATGCAGTACAAAACAAAAAAAAGAAAAAGGAAAGAAAAAGGAGAAAAGGAAAAGAAAGAAAAAGAAAAAAAAAGGGAAAAAAATGAAAAAAAAGGGAGAAAAAAAGAAAAAAATGAAAAAAAAGAAAAAAAGGAAAAAAGAAGAAAAAGGAAAAAAAGAAAAAAGAAAAAAAGGAAAAAAAAAGAAAAAAAGGGAGAAAAAAGAAAAAAGGAAAAAAAAGAAAAAAGGGAGAAAAAAGAAAAAAAGAAAAAAAAAGAAAGAAAAAAAAGGAAAAAAAAAGAAAAAAAAGGGAGAAAAAAGAAAAAAAAGGAAAAAAAAGAAAAAAAAGAGTTGTTTTTTTAAATATTCCAGCAGATTAAAGACATATTGTTCACTTTCCTTTGGCAAGAGTGGCGTGCACATGGATTCTTTCTTTGGATTTTCCCTTTGGGATAAAACACAGTTTTCTAAGACAATAAAAGCCCAGTGGGAGGAAGCTGATTTGCTCCTGAGGAGACCGAAATTCTGGTGAAAAGTGGGAGATCACAGGGTCTATTTTCTCTCCAGCTTAGCAAAAGCTTTTCCATGATATCACAGCAAAATGGAGAATTAAGCTCCACGCTTGGAACAACAGCCACCTCCTGCTCATCGACACTGTCAGAGCCCAGAAATTTTCATTTTAAAGCAGCAAAGCGGTTAAATTTCAGCAAATGATCAGCTTTCAAATGTAAAAGTGTAGCCAGGAATAGGAGAGGAGGAGCACAGGCTGCATTTCCCTGTCCCACAGCGAGGCAGCAGCACAAGAGCAACAGGTCTGGAGCAGCCGATGCTTCAGCCACCTCTGGGCAGGAAAATGTGGAAATTTTCCCCTCCCAGCCCGGGATGTGCTCACCTGTTTGATCCTGGCAGCGCCGGCATCCAGGCTGGCTGACTGAACCATAATTCTTGGGACAGCCTGAGGGGAAGGAAACGAAGAGAAAATTCAGTGAAAGGGTTAAGTGCTGTCAAACTGGCAAATGTTAAAGCTTGAGTTTGAAATTTTGGTGTCCTCAGCAAAACTTTGTCGTGAAAGATGGAAAATTGAACAGGAGTTTCAGTACCTGAGGTGGAGTTTGTGAAAAAAAAAAAAAAAAAGAGGGAGAGAGACTTTTTACACAGGCAGAGGGAAGAGTTTTAAGTGAAATGAGATTTGGGTTGGGTATCAGGATGAAATTCTTGGCTG
>VYZT01025119.1:6382-65241 GCA_013400735.1 Pomatostomus ruficeps
GAGTAAACCCACACCACAGAAGTTCACAAAGAACTGTTTCTCATGGGAGGGACCCCACAGCAAATGCAGAGGAAAAAAACTCCTCTCCCAAAGCAGGGGAAGAAGATCCTGGAAATGGACTGACCTGAACCCCCAAACCCTGCCCCCCCCTCACACTGTTGGTGGGAGGGAGGGAGGGGTGGGGAGGGAAAAGAGCAGCGTCTTTTAAAGATTTAGTTTTACTTCTCATATCCTCCTTCTAACTCTGGTAGTAATAAATTTCACTTTGCAACTTAAGTTGAGCCTGCTTTGTCCTTGGAGCGTTTTCTCCCGGTTCCTTATCTCAACTCATGGACCTTTGAGTTAATTCCCTGCAGATTTTTTCCCCCCTCTCCTTCCCTCCTCTGCCCAGCTGTGGCAGGAGAGGTAATGAGTGAGCAGTGGCTGTGGGTGCCTAGCACTTGGCCAGGGTCAAACCATGATACCTGTTGACCGCCAAATCTTTTAAGAAGTTATTGTCTGTTATATTTAGAAATCCTTGGAATGTTTTAGTTTTACCAGTACATCTTCAGAAAATGGTTCTCACATTGGAAGTTTCTAATTATCTTTAAATACATTTAGATACAAATAATTCTGTAAAATCAGCCAACTGAATTACTTAAACATAAAAAAAAAATTTTCAGTCTAATACACCAGAGGTGTAGGCTACATGTCTTACTCTACTAAGCCTTTGCATCAAACCTACAAAACTGCAAAAATAAAATATTGTCTTTGCAAGTAATAACACTTTTATCAAGCCATAAATTGCACAAAAATCACATGAACTGTAAGAGACATTTTAATTAACAAGCATGAATAATTTGTCAATATTTCTACTCCTACAAATCTATGTATTTTCAATAATAAAATATATGTCCACTAACCATTAAAATTTGCCATGCTAGCTGCATCATATTTATATATTGTTGGAGGAAACTACTCACCATCCAATAAAGTTTCAGTACATATTTTCCAAATTTATTGTACAGTGGTTTGTGATCCTTGGTAGCTTTACATAAGGCATAAATGTGTTCCCATGGTTTCCACAAAAGTGTGGATGTTTCACTACCTAAGGAATTTTCATTATATATCCTCCAGACAGAATAAATTTCACTTACAATCCATCTCATCAGCTAAAACAAGAGAAAAATAGAAAAAAATTCTTTTCAAGTAACATCTTTTTTTAAAAAAGTTATATTATAATAGTCAAAGAATAAAACAGATTCTATTGTAAATAAAAAAATGACATAAAAATATAGCTATGGTTTAATGGAAAAATTAATTTCACTGTTACAACTTGTCTTAAAATCATTACAATATCTATCTACAGTAACACCAGACTTCATGAAACTAAGTAAAGGCACAGTGTAAATAAAGGTATTCATCATTTAACAAAGACAAATGAGAAAGTATGATCTTAAAGTAAATTATGTTACAGGACTTGAGAGCTGTCACTTGTTTAATTGCTTATTAAAAGCCAGCTGCTAAAAATCATTATTGCCTTTAATAGTCATTATTTCTACTCAGTAAAATAAATCCTAAATTATTAAAAATACTTAGTAATTTTTAAGACTTAAAATAGCAGCTTTAACTAATCATGCTTTATGCATGTGTTTTTGTAATATGCAGATTTCTGATGTATGCCATACTTTCACAAGTATTACCAAATTGTTACAATGATTTGTATAAACTGGAATGAAAATAAGCTTTTACTACAAGAAACTTGCCCTAAAATTAATTAGAGGTTCCATGGACACTCCAAGAAACTTGTCCTAAAATAAATTAGTGGTTTTGTGGACTTCAACATTTACATGACCTGTCTTCTGGTGTTTCTTTCCATATATCTCTGGTGTTGAATTTTGAATTTGGCATGACATACTGAATGAAATAGAAATTATTAAGTAATATTACGTTCAGGAAGGCACTCAGATGCCTTGGTTCTACCTGGTTTGTATTTTCCCGCAATCTGCAGAAATTCAGTAAACATTCATTCAGCTCTGGAGAGATGGAAAAGACTGTCTGGGTCACAGACATTTTAACACACATGCAGGCCCACTAAGACTTCAGGGGAAGTTTGAATAAAAAATACAAATCCTTTCTAACATTGCCTTTATTTACTCTTTTCTTTAGACAATATTATCCAGTAGTGATTACCTTAGTTCATAGACTGCATATAAAATTTTTTTTAAAAAGTTTGGAAAACCTCTTACCATCACTGATTTTTCAAATTCTAAAAAAGATAAACACTCATTATAAAAATCTAGATCACTTCTTGCCATTTTATTTTCATCATTCTTTTTCCACTTAAAAAATTTCTACAACTTATTTCTTCTTGGTAGGAATTTGGTGTGAAATTCAAAAAGTTAAGGAAAGTTAAGAAATATTAAATAATCTTTTTTTAAAAAGACATTAATATATTTCTACCTACCTCACTACAAAATATGTGCTCATTTGCTGAAACAAGGTCAAATGAGGTTTCATTTTGGACTATCACAGGGACCTAGCAGAAAATAAATTAGTTAGGTCCATAGCTAAATTATCTGGAAGAAAAAAATGAACACTAGCATTTAACTGCAGTGAACATGCAAATGTTGGACATCTAGCAAACATTCACCACACATTTGAAAACTAGAAGAGAGCAGTTTGCAAATCTTTGGTATTTCTTCATAAAACTTTCTTAAAATGTAGATGTTCAGAAGTCTTGAAAAATAATAATTATTTTTACCAGGAGATTTAAACAGTATTAAATTAAATCATCACATAAGTAAATTGAGATGCTCTCAATTTCTTAAGATATTTTCAGTTCTACATTTGAATCATGATCATAACACTGTCTCCTACTTTGAGATTTCCTTAGACACCCACCAGGGTTCACAGGGATTTATTTGCTCACGGTCAGTTAGACAGTGGTACTGTCAGTATGAACCGTGACTTTATCAAACTTTTGGCTGCATTACAGAGTTTTCATTACTATTTCCTTCTTATACAGCACATTTCCTTTATGTAAGCGGGTTAGTAATAATACCCGAGGACTGTAGTTTATTGAACTATATGTATCTGTGCCTCTCATCAAATATTGGTGTTTGTTGCTTGATTCTTTGCTTACCACACTAAATAGACTTGCTTACATTTTTTCTTATACTTACAAATATATCAGGTAACAAATCATTCTTAATAGCCTTTCATCACTTTACACTGACATTAATTTTATATAAAATTTCTGGTAATCTTGATTGCTTCTTGATTCAAAATATCTATTGGACTAAAAGAAGCATCAAAGTTTTAATCAGATCCTAAAGAAAACAAAAGCTTTCTTCATAGTACTCTAGAGATGGATTTTAAAAGGTATTTTTAATACAGATATATGTTTCCATGGCTTTCTGGCTGGCAGTTCTCTTGCCCTCATCTTTCAGATACCTCCACTCAGTTTATGCATTTTGGCAGCATTTCCTATCCAATCTTTTGATCTTGTCAATTACTCCTCCGACCTCCCCCTCCCCTTCCTCCATTAAAAATTAAACTTAGACCTGTTTAGTGTCTAGTTAATAAAAAATGGAACTGACAAGCTGACAAAAGGAAAACTGACAAGCCTGAAAAAGTTGGAAGGGTGGTCCAGGTGCTTTAAAACATCAATATTTCATCTGAAGTAAAAAACTTGAAAACATAGATTGGTAACAGTATTGGAGAACACTAACCTTTGAAATGGGGGGCTGCTTATTTTCTCTGCAATTAATTTTAAAAATAAACTGAATAACAGCTATCCATAATTTTAAAATGTTATGGTAACCTTGCAGACAAGTACTGTCAAAGACATAGATACATACTCTATGTAGCTCAGAAAAATATGATAGGTGAAGTGGAAAAAAGTACTGTAGTTCTGGTAAAGTTAGTTCATTGTTTCATGATAAACATGTGCTTTGGACATCTGCTCAAGGGAAGCATCAGTTGAAACATACAGAAATTTTTCCACCATGACAGTAATTCTTAAATGAGAAAAAGAGAACATGAAGAAAAGCAGAAAGGCATCTCTCTGCCCAGTTGTCTTCAAAATCAACACAGGAGTAAAAAAGTGACAGAGATGTGGGAGGATACACAACCATGATGTTTTGCACCAGGAAGTGCTGGCCCATGGTGGCCTTATCCCATTGATAAAGGCTCTCAGATTCTGTATAGTATCATTGAGAATGCTATTATTACAGCTAACTGTGAAGAAAGGAGTTAGTATAGGTAATCTTATGTCCTTTTAAACACTGGGAAACCTGTGTTGTGTGGCATCAAGCAGGCCTCTGATTCATCTATGCAGCATTCTGTGCAGACCCCAGCCATTCTGGTATTACTGAGCTATGATACAATTTGAGCTATGAAAAAAAAAAGACAACTGTGCTCATAATTTCTGTTGTAAAATGAAAGGATATTGACGTAAGAAGTTGCTGCTGTGGTTACATAAACTTAAGGAGATGCAGGTGATGTAGTTGCCTGCAGCAAACAGGAGGTGCCTGCAGGCTCCTCCATTATCATCACCTGCGTGAGCTTACCCTGTGCCCAGGGTTCCAGCCCCAGGGCCCAGCCATGTGGTCAGCTGTCACACAGGTCACTGACCGCTTGTGTACAGCGGTCTCCAGGACAGGACTGACTGTGTGGCCCAGTAGCTTCTACCTGTTCAACTAATTTCCTCTGCTAATTTCACTCTACTTTTCACAGGTTAGGGAAGCAGCATTTTTTCATCATAACCTTGCTTGTTTCTTACCTCTTTTGTTAAAAACTCTTGTGGACGTTTCCATGAATGTACTTTTAAGGATGCTGGCAACCTTATTTTCCCTTCAGGATCGTCAAATCCAGGCTACATAAAATATGCATGAACAAAAGTGGACCACTTTTTATTAATTACAGTATTGTATCTTCCATGAGATTGAAAATAATATATTGGTCACAAGATAATTCACTTAAAAAGCAAAATAGCATAAAAAAGAACTCATAGTATCTAAAACTGAACAAAAAGAGCCCAAAGCCCAAAAGGAAGATGCAGCACAAAACCCCCTGTACTGTCCAGAGAAGTTTATGTGGTCTGCACTTTCTAAGAGGTCTGTATGAATTTTTTTTTTTTTTTCTTTTCCTCTTTCAGAAAGATCTCCAAAAAATGCTTGAATTTTTAAGTCAGGTACTCTTCTACCAAGTTATTCCTATGTATTTTTTCTAACTCACTTATTTCTACAGTTTTTTAGGTTGAAGACTGAAAGTAAGTATCTAAAGTGATATTAAGACAGACAAAAAAGCACGTTCCAAGCTCCATTTAACACTGCTACAGAAACCAAAGAGAACTATAATTATACAGCATGAATTGGTCCATTAAAGAGAGAGGCTCATACAGTTTTCAAACTTGCATTTCTGGAGTGATGCTTATCCTTCATGTGCACAGAAGGCATCAGGATATATGGTACCTGTTTACTTACTACCACAATGTAGGATGAGGACATGCCTCTGATACAGGTTGTGCTGACTGACAAACTAATCAGTTCACAGTTAATGTCTTTTATTTGTGTCTGGTTATTAAACACTTTTAGGCTTATTATACATTTGTGTGTGTTTCACAGTCTACACTGCACTCTATCTTCTACAGACCAAACAAGAGAAAGAGTTGCTGGGAACAAAAATCTATGATACTTTGACTACTTAATGATTACAGGAAGGCAAAACAAAGTACATCACAAAAGCATAAAACCCAATCACAAACCAAAGACTCCCAAATAATCTTTTCCACACATTTTTTTATTTGCTTGATTGTGTAAGTTCTTTCAACATAATGATCTGCAACAAGCTATTTCAGTACCTGAAGGAAAAAAGATAAATTGGGGGGAGGAAAGGAAGGAATGCTTTAGGAGTATCTTTTTTTTCTGAAAACTTAAACAAAGTCTTTAAAGGAAGGAGCCTGGATCATACAAAACTGTATTAACAGAGTTTATATTCTGCTTTCAGAGTCATCCAATCTTGACTTCATCGCATAACAGGAAAATTTAGCTCTTAAATACTAGATAAACCAGAGAAAGAGGCAGATGGAATGACACAATACTATGCAAAGAAGCACTAAAAAAAAACAGACCTGGAAAGAGACACTTTTCTTTAGCTTACTAGTGCGAAAAATGCTTTGGAGAAGAATATTGTAGGTTTAGCTAAACTTGGTTGAAAAAATCAAGTTCAACTTATCTTTTATTTAAGGTGGCTATAAGAGACAAGTGCCAAGTCTCAGGGGTTCGTGCTCTAAGGACAGGAGTCTGAACCACAAGTTTTACAGGAAGGATATGGAAGAAATGGGCAGAAGAGACAAAAACAAGGTCACCCGCACAATCTCAGGAACAAAGTGCACTGCTCTAAGAGAGGGCATTGTGTAGGGGTGCTTGGTAAAAGACCTTCAGTGTTACAAGGAAAGAGATCACTTCAGACTGACCTTTTTCCCCCACAAGAAAATAGGACTGTTTGTATTTGTGTTCTCAGTGTACTCAGAGGTCCTGGGTGCTATTACTGATTTTGTTTCTAACTGAAATAGCCTGTAAAATGTTGAACTCTGGCTACCTGCTTGGATCGAAAGAGGCCACATTACAAAATGCTTTAGATCTGTAAATTCATCTGCTGTGACTGACATACAATTCCTTTAAACATGTAAAAGGAGCAATGTTTCATACAGCTTGTAGCTGAAGAACTGAAGAGTCCAGTAAACAACTTAGAATGTCTCTTGTGCTAAAAAAGAAGAAAGGTTCTCAGGTACAGGTCATTTTTAAGTTTATGCATGATAATAATGTCTGGCAGACCTAACAAATTAGTGCTAGATAATTGTTGAGTACAGCCCAAAGACACCAAATGTGGTAATGGAACAAAGAAGGACACAAAACAAAACTATTTACTTGACAAGTTAATGGCAGTATTTGGTACAGAATGTGTACCTTCTCTCAAAACAGTACTTTGGCCCCATACAAGTATAATAGCGTTAACCTTGGGATAAGAAAAAAATAATCTAGAAAAATATATGGAAGCATAAACATAGTACACAAGGACACATTCATAAGAAACATATATGCAGACTTTGCATATTAAATATATGATAAAGCCTGGTGTTTAATGCATTTTAAATTTCAATTTAAAATGCTGAGTTTAAGAAATTCTTTAAGAAATAACTTTACTACTACTCTGCGTAAAAGATACATACATTCTGCAATGATAACCAGTTCGAAGGAGTAAAAATCCATGAGACTTTTAATTCATTCCTAAATTGGAAAACAGGAATTTTTCTGCATCTGGCATGTGCTTACTTTCTGCAAAATGATGATATTCCCTCAAATCATTCTCTACATGCTAGAACTGCAGACAGTGTTTCACATGTCCAGAAACTGCAGTGTACAAAAGAAAAGACTTCAACATCTTTTTTTGCCATAATAAACATGGACGCATCAAACCTTTTTGAGTCCACAGAAACTGCAGTGCCCTGACATACTACAACAGTTCAGCTGTTCCCACATCCCCGGTTTTAGTTATGTTATGAAATAGATTTTGGTGTTGTATTTTTTTTAAAGCAATAATGTACACACATTAATGCACACAGATATGTTAACAGTTCATTTTAAAAGCAGAAAATAAACTATGCACAATACTTCTGGTTTATTACTGTATTTTAGTAGGGAACTACTTAAATATATTGAAAATATATGATTGAAAATTAATATATTTATCAGTAACACATTATTTTGAAAGTTGTGACAAATTAATAAATACAAGCACAAAAAATGAAGTGGAAATAATACACGTCACACAACTTACTGAAATTTGACCTTTTCCAGGTTTTTCTTTTCCACCTTTTCCAGCATCCCATTTTTCTGCATTGATATCTGCATCATTCCATTCTGGCCAAATAGGAAACCTCCACTTTTCATTTGAAGCACTTACCTTGGAAGATGTAAGTGCCCTAGGAAACACACAGTGGCATGAATAAAAATAAACATCATATTAGACAAGGGTATTAGGAAGACTTTTATCTTACATTCTTTTTTTTTTAATGTACTGTAATAGAAATTTTAGTGTTTTAATTGTGTTAACTTTTTTGTCACTAAGATAAGCAAAGCTATAGAAGTGCTTGATGTTTTTATTAGGTATAAACCAACAAAAACTTAAATGCATTTATACAACGAATTCTGCTGAAGTGAATGGGATAGCTGAAGCACAAAAGCAGAATTTGAGAACAGTTTCTTCCCTCTTCTCTTCCCCTGCTTCAAGCCAATGGTTCTCCTGTCTCTCTTGTGCTAGTCCTAGCATTCATCACTCAGTTCAACTCACCCATCCATCTTCAGATTTCTTTCTTTCTTTCAGGCTTTCTTTCCTTTTTTCTGACTTATTTTCTTTAAATAACCAGAAGGAGCTTGCCATGGATAAAAGGTGTCCTGGGGAAAAGGACTCCCACTTCTAGGCATCTGTGAGCTGCTAGAGTAGCCAGTGCTGTCGCCAGGCAGTTTCATTCTCAGGGCCTCTTGTGCTACGAGCACTCTCACTACCTTCTTCCTGGGTTTCACAGCTCTGGCAATAATTTTGCTGAGACTGAAAGGATTTTCACAAGACTAATACACAATGTATTCATAGGCACAAAGTACCACCAGTGAACCTTCAACTTTCCAGTGCACACAAAAGGCTGAAAAACAGAATTAGCTAGAGTATTCATTCATTGTTCCTATGTAAGTGCAACAAAACACATAACTACACTCTAAAGTCAAACACAGACTACTTAAATGAGTAGTCTGACATGGGAAAGTGGTGTTTAGCAAGTGACACCTGAAAATACTACTGAATGCCATCACCCAGAAGGTGGAAGCAGGGACAAGTCACTTAGGGGAACAGAGGCACTGGTCAAGTGTAGAGCACTGAAACTTCAAAAGCAAAAGCTCAGCTGGAGTAGAAATAATCAAAGGATGTTAAGGACAAGGGAAAAAGCTCCCATAGATACATTGGCAGCAAAAGACAAACGAGGAAGCGCATGTCTGCTGCTCAGTGGGGTGGGGAACAACTTAGTGACAAAGAACATGGGAAAGGCCAAGATACTCAATGGCTTTTTGTGTCTTGGGTTTTGTTGACAAATTTGGCTCTCAGGCCTCCCTGTCCAAGAGCCTATTTACAGAGGCTGTGGAAGTGAAGCCTAATCTACAGTGGAGGAAGGAGCTGGCAGCACTTAAGCCAACTGGACACACACAGCTCCATGGGAGAAAGGGTGCTGAGGGAATTGACTGGAGTCTGATTTGGATCTTGGTAACTACAGTGCTTGGAGACACTTTAAACTCAGACATGGATCTAAGCAACCTGATGTAAACTGGTCCTGCCTAAATAGGAGTTTGACTAAATGGCTCCCAGAGGCACCAACCATTCAATCAATGTTTTTCTGTAATTCCAAATATTTTAGTTGTTAGCAATAGTAAGGACAAAGACATGGGTAAAAATAAAGATTTCTCACTGTCTAGACATTAACTACATTCATCCACACTACCAGTAACTCTTAATGGAAGACAGTTGTTAAAATTCAATGCCATCTGTGCCTTCTGCTGTGCAAAACCCACCCAAACATAGCTTCTACTTCTCTAACTGGAAGGAAGAGGTACTCTGTAGAGTGATACTTTATTTTTTCATCTTTGTCACCTCAGTCATCTGTAAACTGACTCTATTATGTTTGATCTTACATTAATGGTATAATATTTTCTACAGTATTTTCTTGAAGACTCAAATGATGCTTCATTCTGTATTAAATAATATTTAACAAGCAACTGAAAAATCCTGACGTGTTTACCAGTTTCTCTGGATTACCAGGAATGTCTGTATCATGTCCAGTTGTTTCAAAGCATCTGCTTCATCTGTGCTAACCACATGCATGAAGAACAATGAAAAACAAAGTGCAAGCTGTATCAATAGATTCAAGATTTGTGATATTTTAAAACCTGAACACTTTAACACTGATTTAAATACAACTCTTGGCAGTTTCTTACAGATAGTAAAAAAATATAAGTTAAAGTTCTCATTATGTGTACTTTTTTCTTACTTTGGACAAAATATGAATGGCATATGCAGTAATTTTAAATATTTATAGACTACTCCTAATTTTTTTGTATCTTTTCTGGCTTCTATATCTGCATTTGCTCTTTTAAATATTTATAGAGAAGCATGGAAATTTCATTTATTGTTAACAATAATAAATATATTCTGATGCCATTCACAAATCAAATTTATGACAATTGCAATAATTCATAGAACCATAGATTGGTTTGGGTTGGAAGGGACCTTAGAGATCATCTAATTCCACCCCACCTGCCATGAGCAGCAACACCTTCCTCTAGACCATTTTACTCAGAGCCCCTCCTCATTTCTTGCTGTAAGATTTCTGAGTGCTTTGGGACAATAATGGAATAATAAAAAGCATAATTTTAAAAAGCAACAATGAGATATGGAAGATTTACTTCATTTACTATCACACTAAGACAGAAGATTACTGCCCACCACGCTCTGACATAACAGAATACCCTCGGCATTAACAATGTGGAAGACATGGAAACAATGCTACTTAGGACTGAGATGCCTAAACTAAATTGTGGAAGTCTAATGCCACTGCATCTCAAAAAGAATAATTCAATAAGACCTGGAAAATTCACAAATAACTGCAATTTAATTGGTCTCCAAATGTAAGTAATAAATACCAATAAATTAAAAAGGACAGCTGAATTAATTAAATTACTGTATTTGAGTAATGCTATTAAGAAGTTCCTCTATTACAAGAATTTAATAATATAGCTCTGAGAATCTTTTTAAATGAACAGTAAAACATAAGGACACAGCAAATTACTGGTATTTTATGCTCAGGATGGATGGCTCTATTGTGCAACAGTATTTTAAAAACCAACTTACTGGCAGACTTTTTAATCCTGTGCTAAACCCTAAAGGAGAAAACAGAAGAATAAATTGCCAAATGAAATACCACGAAGGTGGCATTAACTCACCTCTGACCCTTTAAGCAGCTTCTCCAAGAATACTGGTATAATTGATACAGTGCCAACAGGGTAAATAGGCGACGGCAGGATAGACAAGTACAACAGGGAAAATGCAGACAGATTGCAACCTACGTTTTTCAGAGACTTGAGATTTAATAGAGAGACAGGAAACAAGCCCACAAGGTACTGGAAGTGTTCTCTCTCCAGCTAAATATAGTCATTTAGTCTATAGACATACCCACTACCACACTCTGTAAGCAAGATCTTGTCAGCTTGGTCAATGGAGGAGTCTAGGAAGCTAGGAAGCAAATATTTTCCTCCTAAAATAGATAAATCTACCAGTAAATTATCTATGACCATTCCTCACAGAGGGAACCCAGCAACACTGAAGGGAGTCTTCTCAAGAATTACAGAAATATTAGCAGTTACTTCCAGAACAGCATGGCTACTCCAACCTTCCTTTCCCAGGACTCATGTCATTCTGGATCATCAGACAATAATAATTTAATGACACCATGCAGGTTTTTTTAGAATTCACGAAGACACAAAGAGACAGTAAAAAAAAGTGTCCCTTTCTGTGGATTGTTTGAACAGTCAGAAAAAACCAACTTCTGTCCTCAGTAAAAGCTTTTCTATTAGGAAAAAGAGGGCAGAGAACAAACAGATGGTTCAACTTTTTCTCCAAAGCTGCCCTGCAGGGAAGCTACTTAAGTTTTTCCCTAATCTCTTCCAGCCTCAAAGACAAAAGTCTCCTTTTGAAGACCTTATTTATAGCAGAAAGTTCTTTTAAACTATAATCACTGAAATGAGTTTTAAAAAGCAGCATCTGAATATTTTAGAAACCCAGAGCAGAAACCATGCTAACACTCAAGTTCATAAGAATCTCAAAAGGATACGAGAAAGTTTGGCCAAGTATCAGTAACTCTGTGGTTTGCTCTTTTTCTTCATACCTACTGCCATTCTTAAGAAGAAGAATGAACAGAATCACAATCAGACAATTTAATAAGCAGCTAATAAGGCAATACAGTTTTCTCATTATTAGAATAGCCATCAGCAATTACAAAATAAATCTAAAATATGAATGAGTTGTTTACAATGCCTTGCCATTAGTCTTATCTTGGGCACTGGAGCCAAAACTTATAGGATTCTCTGCAGAAGCAAAATACCGTAGTCTACGTTCTCAGAGCTGTCACATTTGGGGAGACTCAAGTCATGGATGCAGTTCAGGTATGATGAGTAATTGTAAACCATCTATGTTGCAATCATAGTTTCTTGCAAAAGCCTATGACAATAGGTTTTATTGTCATTTCACTTTTGTGTACTGAGGTAGGATTTCTTCCTCAAAAAGTACAGAGTGCGTTCTGTGGGAAGCAAGATCAAATTGTGGAAAATTCAAGTGAAGACAGAAAGAAAAGATGAACACCAACTGATTATTCCTCATAGATGTATTATTTTTAAAGGGGTTTGTAAATTAGATCACTGCTTTTAAGTGTGATGTTCTCATTTCTAAACATAGCTGATGTGCTTGTAGGTGTCAGACAAACTACTAATAGACCTCAGTAACTTGTCAAGAATGAGCCTATTTTGAAGACAGACACATTTGCTAAGAGAGATGGTCACCTACCCTCACATTAAGCTTTGCCAGCTAGAAGTCCATGTGTTTTCTTATTTTTATTTGCCTTCATATTAATGGAAACCAAGTCGTTCCTTCTTGGTGTGCTTTCCAGATTCTAGGAGGAGAAGAAAAACCCTGCATGCCAATCCTTTGTGCAAATTGTACACAGTAGCGTGCCTTGAACATTATTTGAAAGAAAAATGAATGGGAAAAAGTGCTCTAAAAGCACTGTAGGTTTTAAAACTTTGGGGTTTTTTTGTTTATTCTCCTTGTTTACAGCCTGATTTTATTTGTTGTCCTATAAATAATGTCTGAATTTTGTCCTTGTAATTCTAGAATTCCAGCTAAAATTTATTATCTTTTGCTGTTTTGATCCACTTATCCCAACTAAACCTTTTTGCTATATAAAAACCTGAAGTCAGAAATTGACTACAAAACACAGAATTGAGTAATAGACTTGTGCCACGTGTTAGGGGGAAAAAATGAAGATGCATTCAAAAAACTGGTTACAAATGGACTGATAAGCAACTGAATACTTAATACAGATCACAGTGGATTTGCTTTATCTTCTGTGACTAAATCTATGTAAAGCATAAAAAAACAAATTAATTTTTTTCATGGTTTTTTGGAGGAATTCCTGTAAAATTCAACCTTCATGCTCATAGCAATCTCATGCACGGTGTTAGAATTTTGGACCCTTTCCCTTCTATTTTTGCATTCCAGGAAGAAAAGTTTCTATTGCACAAACTACCATTTGTAAATCACTCAAAGACAGAAGTAAAATCAGGTGATGCTACATACTTGAGAAACAATATCATGGACATGCTGCTTTCAAATGGCAGCCCAAGTCAAGACCCTGTAGCCCGCAAGAGCAATGCCAGAAAATTCAGCTTACAATTTTCAGTGCTGAGAGACAGCTGTAGCAAAAATTCTCTGCTCCTGATTCCATGGAGCCAAAGATCTGCTGTAAAAAACCTTTGAATATAGAATGGAGAAAAAGTACTATTTTATTTATTTGAAAAACATTCTTCACAATGGCAGGTATCAGATTGCCCCACTTGACAGCTTTTCATGTTCTACCACACTGGAGGTCACTTACACCTTTAAAAGACATCCTTCAAATTTTACTTTTTTAAATTACATTCCCAAGAGTGGAACATTGAAAATTAATTCCAAGAGATGCCTGCCAAGGCAGAAACACAATAATATCTAGTTCTTAAATGCACACTTGTAACCTACAAAAAGAAAAACAGTCTACAGAGGTGGGCTTTATATCCAGTTTTACAGGTGATAATATGATATACCAATACCTAGATAATGTCATAGCAATAGCCTGAAAAGAGGAGTGTCTTTTTCGGTGATTTTCAGGTGTCAATCTCAGCCAAAAGAAGTGACCTCTGTCTGATTCTTCCAAGATGGTTATGGCTGACTCTGAGCTGTGCTCCAGGCAGGATTGTGAGCTGGTCCAAATCCTTTAAGGTTAACTGGTTTCAAAAGGTGGCGGTGACAGGCCAAGTGAACAGACTGCCATACAGAACAAGGGTTTGAGCTGCATCTTGCAGTTTTCCAAGTCACAGATTTGAAAGCAAGTAACATCAACATCCAGTTTGCAGACCAATTTCTGTCTGATCAACGTGTTCTTCCAACTAGCAGCAAATGAATAGGGGTTATAAGCTTCTAAGCTGACCTTAGATTCAGCTGTAAGTGCTGAGAAGATTGCAGCACCTCTTTTGACACTAAAGTTTGATACTCAAATATACCTGAAGAACATAAACTGTACTTTGCTCCTTTCTTTGGCCTTGCTTCTTTGTTGGCTTCTGTAAAAACCTCTTGTGCCTTCTGTATGCCACCTGAACAATTAACCAAGAGCTAAAAGTCTTTGCATGGCAGAGCATGCCAGTACTTCTGTGGATTTAGGCCAACTCATTTAAAAAGCACTTTGCATGCATTGTTAAGAAAATCAGGAAATCCCATTTCTTCTGCAGTGGTTACAGAGAGTTCACAGAAGATAAAGACCATTCTGCTTAAGCAGATGAATAATCCCCAGCAAACAGTCTCTAACATGATACATTAAGAATGCTTTCTAGTTTCAAAGTACAATTATTAGTATTTTTGTTTTGGCAGCACTTTTCCTGCTATGCAGTTCTGCTGAAAGCTGCTTTTCTTCATTACACTGTTCATTACACTGTTCATCATAATAGAAGTCAAAACTCCTCCTGCACAGTCTGTGATTGTACAGTCTCCAACCAAGGGCTCATGGAATGTTTGGCTGCAAGATCCTCTGAAAGTGCTTTGAGTTTCATGGAAAGAAAAACCTAAAACTAAGGTCAGTAGGGAGTACAGTATTTAGTCTGATATTGCCACTAGTATATTATTTAATAGTTTCATGCCCGTGGGTCCATGAAGTTTGAAATCTACAGATCAAATAGGTTGAAGTCTCAGAGGTTCATCGTTTTAATTAGAATTAACTAGGAAAATTAATTTGAATACATAATTTTCTAATTAACATGTAATCTAGTTAATAAAAAATTAAACTTATTGGTCAGCTTAAATGCTATTCTAGTATGCTTATCTTTACCTGGGGGAAAACACATTATCTCACCATAAAGCATGAAACAAAAAAGAAAGTTAAAAGTAGAAAGGGAAAAAAAAAAGTACCAACAAACTGACTGTGTAAAGTTGCACTGCGTTTACACACTGAAAAATTTCAATTAATGAAGCACAGGTGCTGAAAGCAAGAGCTTCATCTTTCTGGTCAGAAATTCTAGATCTAATTTAGAATTTTTTTTCTGATATTAACAAAATTACTACTAATTGTTTTATATTTGGAAATATGAAAATAAAAAACAATAAATGAAAAGTGGTTCTTTCATGCTTAAGAAGGACAGTGCAAACTCTTCAGGAATGTCTCTAGGTTTAACTAGTTTAGAACTTCGGTATTACTACCACAGTACAGTAGTAGAGCTTGCAGATGGTCAATGATGCAATAAATAAATTCCAAAGAACAATCAAAACCAAAGCATTTCACCCAAATTGAACCTAACATCACAACGCATTTATTCACCAACACTGCTATGTCTGGGGAAAGTATGTATGTGCAGGATGGTACCATTTGCTCAGTGTTTTGGATGGTTAAATTTTAAGGTACATAGATACTTTTCCCTTCAGTTCTGAAGCTGGATGTCCCAAAATCCTGGGTCATTACAGATTTATGTTGTGCCTGAATTATTTGAGAGACCAGGAAATGCCTCCAAAAAGGCTCCAGACAGCCATTCAAACCAAAACAATTGTTTATCTTTGGATTGCAATTAACAGCATGCTAAATTAGACCATGATGTCAAAACATCCTCAGGCTTGTCAGGACAGTAGCTGCAAACTAGAGATGAACGACTGCTGTAGCTCACCACTCACAGAGTCTTGGGAAGCCTTAAATGGCTTTGGTTAGAAAGGATCTGAACTGAGCTGATTGAGATAGAAGAGCCTCCTGAGTTGTCAAAAATCAGCTTTGTAACAAGAGTATAAAATCTTGTAATATGTTACCAGTTACAACTGTAAAGCAGTTTATGAATGCAGTGAAGGTTTTGAATTTTTCACATAAATCTTTTCCGTGCTAAGTCCAGCGAGTAGTTGTACTGGGTTTGGCTAGGATTGAAGTAAATTTCTTCACAGCAACTTGTAGGGAGATATATTTTAGATTTGTGATGGAAAACAACATTGATAACACAGAGATGTTTCAGTGATTGCTGAGCATTGATTACACAGAGTCAAGGCCTTTTCTGCTTCTCATATGGCTCCACCAGCATATAGGCTGGGGGTGCACAAGAAGGGGCCAGGGGGGCACAGCCCAGACACCTGACCCCAAGTGACCAAAGAGACTTTCCTTGTCATATGTTGTCATGCTGAGCAATAACAGCGGGGGGAAGAAGAAGGAAGTGGAAGACGACTGGAGTGATGATATTTGTCTTCCCAAGTCACCACTGCATGTGATGCAGTCCTGCTTTCCTGGGGATGGCTGCACAGCTGCCTGTCCATGGGAAGCAGTGAATGAATTCCTTTTTTTGCTTTGCTGTTTAGCTATTAAGCTTTCTTTATCTCAACCCACAAGTTTTTGTATTTTTACTCAGATTCCTTCCCTCCTGCTGCTGGGGAGGACTTAGCAAGCAGTGTGAGGCAAAGCTGCCAGATGGGGTTAAACCATGACACTTGAAACTAATTATATTTTTAAAGACAGCCCAGTTTCTAATATAAATGGAGCAGAATTAACCATAAAATGAGTACACTTAATCCAAAAATTGCAAAATCAGGGCTAATCTCCTCAATGCTTTTTGTCCAAAACGTTCACTGTTTCAAGTCTCTAGCAGAAGTTGGTTATAAACACCAAGCCACACTCATCTCTGACTGCAGCTCACACACAGTCAAAAACAAGCATAAGCACCTACACACGAATGAAACTAGCTTTTACAATAATACAGCAACACCTTCTCTCAAATAAAACATGTTGTAACACACGTTGCAAGTCAAAGATGTACCACCGGGCTACCCCCTTGGACCACAAACAGAACAGGTGTACTGAGTGAGAGAATGGGTGAACTGTAGCCCAACATCTTGTCTCAAACAATACTGAAATTGAAAACCTGCAAAGATAATAAAGGCATATCTAGGATATTTGTCAAATACTTTCACAGTCTCTATGTGTTTTTAATAATAGTGCTCAAGCACTTCCCGAGCTTGATGTAGTTGCTATGTATTTATATAATTTTCAGTGGCTTTCTTTTCTGCAGGCTTGTTCCCTGATTCCATGTAAATTTTTAGTGCCCATTAAAGTTTACATTAACCAACATGAGAGGTCCAGCACTACACTAAAAGCAGCTTCAAGTTCAATTACCATGCTCTTATTCACAAGTCATTAGCTTTCACCATACTCAAACTTCAACCTATCTAACAAACCCCAAACATCAAAAAATTAATTTGGTAAATTTATATTCTCTAAACCACCAAACCTTAAGTATGTTTACCTAAAGAATACATGCTGGCAGTGGATAAAACCTCAATCACAAGCCATCCTTTATCCTAGGCATATGGGAATTTAAGAATGAACTAACAATGACACGTTGTTGGGTTTTTTTGCTCTTCTTGTCCCATCTTTAATCTTAATAACAAACATTAGGTAATCCTAGGCTTTGGTGCAGCAACCTGCTACTCATTGCAATCAACCAGGCACACAGCTAAACTAAAATCACTTCTTCCAGCCAGTCCAGGCTTCAGCCTGTCTCTGCTGGTCCTTAAGGATATATCTGCAGTAAGTATTGCTCTTAGTTACTGAGCTCTCTAAAAAGAACTCCAGCACTGCTCTGACCTTCCCCTATATACACTGGTGATCTCTTTATGCGCCACGATTACGCCTAAATCATTTGCCTGTCTTGGCACCAACCATTAACTCCTCACTTTAGTCCCTAATAGCCCAAACCCTAATTGAGATAGATGCTGATGGCTTAAGTTTAATTCAGAAGATTGGGCTTGATGGCATAGAACTTCATCAAATTAATTTTAAAAGCATTTTAATTCATTATCCATTCTTACTAGCCAGCATCTCTTTCAGTGCTGCCAAAGACATCAATTCCCATTCACCATAGCTGTTGAAACCTGGAAAAGATCAGATTCTCAGTAGCCTCTAATGGTGCAATTAAGAAAAGCTATAAGGGCAGCAGTTCCTTTGAGCTCTTCAGCCTGTCATCTCTAGCAGCTGCCTAGCTCCTGAAGGGAATTGCTATCTTATTAGAAAGCAATAATTAAAAGAGACCAATGCAGTATCCTGCATAGACCCAAGGGAAGTCCAGCTAGCAAGTCCAAAGGAATTTTCTTGCCTTCTCCATATGCTTCTGAGGTCCCACTCCAACAATGCAATATATCCACCAATAATCCTGATTGATTTTCCACGTGCAGATGTACTGTGCTGACTGTTCTAAACACTTGTGGGGAACAAAAGAAGCCTGATCTCACTAGAAATTAAGAAAAGTGATTTTAAGGTGCTCAAAATATATTGCACAGATGTTTGTACACATTACTCTCAGAGGATTTCTGCACTAATTTTATCCACAACAGATGAAATTATAAAACTCTAATTCTTTTGGTAAGCACTGACAGCTTTCAGGACTTTTTTTACAAATTATTTTCTAAAAAATTAGCCTTTCTTATTTTTTATATTACTTACATTTCTATTTAGTATTTTGATCATTAGAGACATATAAAAACAATTTGCATTTACTATCAGAAAGACAGTATTAGTCAAAGGACAAAGTATTTTTAACATTTTTATCCTTGAAACTACAAGCTTTGTTCTAAAATAAAACAGAAAATCTAGCTTGCAATTAGCATAGAATACTAAACTTACAAGGCAACATTTTAGCAGGCAGCTTGCAAACATCTATTTCTCTTTCAAATACAGGGATAGTTACATTACTTAAGTTCTCATAGATTTACACAAAATTTTTACAGTAATTGTCTCTGTCTCATAAACATCCTGAACAAGCTCGTAACAGAATGAACACAAACAGATATCAAAGAAAATCACAGAAACAAAGAATACAGAGTAGGATTTCATTAGGATTGTCAAAAGTCCAGCTCCTGGCCCTGCACAGGACACCCCAAGAGTCACAACACGTGTCTGAGAGTATTGGCTAAATACTTCTTGAACTCAGGGCAGGCTGGTGCCGTGACCACTGCTCTGTTCCAGTGTCCAACCACCCTCTGGGTGAAAAACCTTTTCCTGATACCCAGTGTAAACCTCTCCTGACACCACTTCATGCCATTCCCTCAGGTCCTGTCATGGGTCACTAGACAGGAGAGCAGTGCCTGCCCCTCCTCTTCCCCTTGTGAGGAAGCTGAAGATTGCAGTGAGGTCTTCCCTCAGTGTCTTCCAGGCTGAACAGTCCAAGTGACCTCACCCACTCCTTCTACGGCTTCTCCTCACAGCTGGCCCTCCACACTGCTGTATTCACAGTCAATGTGCCACAGACCAGGACTCCCAGGTCCCTTCCTGAGGTGCTGCTCTCCAGCATCTCATTCCCCAGTCTGTCCATATATCCAGGACTGCCCCATCCCAGGTGCAGAATCTGGCACTGGTCTTTGTTAAACTTCATGTGGTTGGTGATTGCCCATCTCTCTAATTTATTGAGTTCTCTCTGCAGGGCCTCTATGTCTTCGAGGGAGCCAACAGCTTCTCACGATTTTATATCATCTGTGAACTTGCTTAGTGTCCCTTCTAGTCCTGCATCCAAGTCATTTATGAAGTTGTTGAAGAGCACAGGGTCAAGGATGGAGCTCTGTGGAACTCCACTAGTGACAGGTCCCCAGTCTGATGTCACCCCATTGACTATCACCCTTCATGCCCAACCCATGAGCCAGTTGTTCACCCATGCATGATGTGTTTATCCAGCTGTGTGCAGGACGTATTGTCCAGAAGCATACTGTGAGAGATACTATCAAAATTTTACTGAAATCCAAATATGTAATAAATAATTGTTATATCTCCAATGAACACAGCTGCAATCTTACACTGTATGTAGAAGATTTAGTTCCAATTTACAGAACCTATTAAAAAAAGACTTGGTAAACTGCCTTTGATAAAACATTTACAATCATTACCAACACTTGCCTAGTACTAGAAAATCATTACCTGAGGAAACATAAAGCACTCTGTTCAACACAGGGTTTACCAAACAAAATGAGGAATGAATCACAGGGTTACACAGAGCAGTTGTTTTATCACCATGTTCAGCAGTTTTTCTCAACAATTATAAAGAGCATCAGTACTGTTCACTTTATTCCAGAGCAGACTCCTGCAGAACCAGCTCAGTACTCTTCTGATTGTTCTTGATAACAATGACACAGATTAAGCCTTATATCAGAAAATTGAACGTTCTCAGCATTTGGATCTAAAACTGTACTTTCTAGTAAATGAATGATGTTTGTATCTTGTTCTTGTAGACCAAAATTACATCTATATTACATCTTTACTGTGATACAGATATTCCTCATTATACAGCATCTTTCCATTTCCAAATAAAGAAATAACATATCTATCTGTCTGCTATCAGTTACATTCCCACCATTCTGACATCACAAATCCTGTGACAAAGGGGAAAGCAGTGTAGAAACATTGTGGAAAATTAAAAAATTACATCCAGCCTCTATTTTGCATAAATCACCACAGCCTGTAGTTCTAAGTTTTGACAGTAAGCTTAATCCAAAGAAAAAGCTCCCTATGAACTTTAGCAGGCTGTAGATCAAAATTTGAACTGCCTAATTGCTCATTCTCTCCCACAGAAATTCTATAGTTTATAGCAGTGGTCTCCAAAGCAGGCAGTGTATACAAGGAAAAAAAAATATTAGAGTTTGAGCAGTGCATGTATATAACTGATAAAGGAATAAATCCACATACATTGGGAGGGTGCACTCTTCCACTAATTGGGTTGTACAATAAAAACAGGTTGAAGACCATTGGCATATAACATGACTAAGGAAAACAAGAATCTGTTTCAATGCTTCAGCGCTTTCAGAGGGACCAAGAATGCTACAATATCTTTCTGGTGCTGAGTTTGGCGTATAAATTCCAATCCATCTGGGAAACAAGGGCAAGAGAGAAGAAAGGCTATTCAAGTGCTTTCAAGGGAAACTTTTAGTCCCACTGTGTTCAGTTCCCAACTACCAACAATTTCCACTGAGTTCTGCAACAGCAGGTTTTCATACAGATCTTTGACAAGAGAGTACTGAGATCCACATGGGTTTTCAGCAGGATGAAGATCTTACTGAGGCTAAATACTGTAGTAGAATAGAGCATTTAATCAACTCACTTAAAACTTACAGAGCAAAACAATATGACTGAAAGTATAGCAAGTGCTGAAATCCATATTTCAGCTATTTTATAGCACCATTCTCTACAGTTTCATGAGAAAAAGGGCCTACTTTTTCTGTAAGATGTTTGTTTCAAGACAAAAAAATACGTACACAAAAATTTAATAAACTGTCAATAGACTTTCTTGATTTAATTTAATTATCTACAGCTCAACAGATGCTAAAAGAAAATCTTTCCTGACTATTTAGCCAAGGCTTATCAGGTCGTTTGCTAAACTTAGAAAGGCATGCATTGACCTAAATCAACATTTTTTCATCCATTCATCCAAAAGGCCTTAGCAGCATTTCAGAACAACCAAAACATGACTAGGGATAGGTTAGTAACGAAATTAGCATCAGAGCTGGTGTAACTTTAGATTTTTTTGTGTCACAGGTTTCTTGTTTTCCCCTCTTACACAACCAGCATTTCTGATAATATAAATACTAATTGAATCAAATACAAACAGAGATAGTTCCGTATACTAAGAGCTGTTCTATCAACTAAGATTTTTCTTTTTTTTTTTAAGTCACATCAACTCTCCATATGCCTGAATACTCTCCAGGACAATAAGATGTCATATGGAAATGTATATGGCACTGAAACATTTAGATGTGCACTCCTAAGAGTTACCCCTATTTACAACAGGGGCACTCTGTATCACAATGGTTTATCACAAGATAAACCCAAAAGACATGCTACAGTTAAAACAAAAGCTATAGGCTTAACGCAAAAAACAACAATACAAACTATTTATTCTGTGTTATCAAGGCTCTGCATTGTGATTAGGTGATTGTAACATTACTGGACTACAGAAGAAACAAAACCACTAAGCCACCACTAGGACATCGTCAAGCTACTCCATCTTAAGTAAAATAACTTTATTTTCTCTAAAAAACAAAAATGTCCCCGGTAGCTTAAATATCATCAGAAAAATTTTGATAAACTGTTTGAAGCAATAAATATGAAGGACAGCATGGCTGTGGCCAAAACAAGAACAACGAAGGTACTAAGCAAAGAGTGCAGTGGGGACTATATACTGGCAGCCTGCAACAGAAAAGTTAGCAAAATGGGAATCAAGGTGAGAAATATAAAATAGAAACATGAAAATATGAAATCAGAAACTGCTGTGCAGTAAAGTGTGTGTAACTAGATATGAAATAAGCACAAAGGGGTATTTGAGATTGATTTCAGGAGAGAAATAAGTGATACAACTGAAACCTTCTCTTATGGCAGAAAAAAAAGAAGAAAATGCCATTAGCACATACAGCAAATACCTTTTTCATTTGAATCCTGACAGCGCCATGCATTCAGGCTTAGGCATTAGAAGGAGAAAGCTGCTGACACCATAGAAACAGAACTCAAGTCAAAACAGTGACAGTGAACATCAGTGTTCTCTATTTATTGGTCTTTTCAGGAAGAAATAGACATTTACACAGAAATACACAAGTTCACACGAAATACTCAGTAAATGGCAAATAATTTAAAAATAACACAAGACATGCTACTTACACAGAAATATTTAAGAAATTAATAGGAAGAATTCTTTTTTTATCACACTTTCTTACCTCAAATTCTTGATGACATAAAACAAACATTCCAGGGTACTGGAAATTATCTTTCCCTTCTTTAAGTGAAACTGATGTGCTATAAGAGTCATTAATCGTTTCACCCCCAAAACTTCAGCTAATTTGGCTCTTCTACCTGATGAAAATAGAGAGCCCCCATTCCCAAAAGTATTGTCCTGATTCACAGCTTCGAGGTTCTTTAAACCCAAAACCGCTTCAGCGAGCTCTTAACTTCTGGCAGCTCGCGGGCAGCAGCTGAAGGCTCCGTTCCCCTTGCTGTGCTCACGGTCCGAGGTCTGCGTGCCAGACCAGGGGCGCTACAAGGCGCGCACGGGGTAGGACGGCGCTACCAGACCGGCGCGCCCCGAGCGCCTCAGCAGAGAGGGAGTTCAACTTCCACACGAGCTAGGCCTACATCTGAACAAACAAACAAAACCCCAAGAACGACCAAACCCCACCTCGTTTTTAGACACCACTTTTAACGGAGCACTCGCATGAGCAAGTGAACTTTCTTAGCACAAGCTGTTTGTTTGTCCGCACAGCGCTACGGGCACGCACCCGTGTCCGGCCAGCGCCACGGCGACAGGGCCGCCAGGCACAGGTGCCCCGCCGACTTCGAGGGCCGCCCGGGCCGAGGCGGGGAAGCCGCGGGCGAAGTTCCCAGCCGGCGCTGAAGACGGCGGCAGCACCCGGGCCGGGCACCGCGGTGTCTCCCGGCGCGGGGGCAGCCCTCCTCCCGCGCCCACCCTCCCTGTCTCCCGCGGCTCTCACGTTTTGGAGGAGGCGCTGGTGCGGCTGGAGAGCTCCTTCTTCTTGCCCCCTTTGGAGGCCATGGCACCGGGTCGGTGCCGCCGCGTCCGCCGCGTTGCCGGGCGACCCCGCCGCTGTCNGAGGGGCCAAGGGCGAAGGGACCAGGGGCCAGAGGACATGCCCGCCCTCAGCCCCGGGCGGCGGCGCAGCCCGGACACGGCCCCCGCCGCACGCTTCGTGTTCGAGGAGACAAAGAAAAGGCGTGAAGTGCCTTTGCGGGCAGAGGTTTGGCTCCGAGGATAACAGGTGCCGCTGTCCGCGGCAGCTTCAGGAACGTGCCCAAAGAACGCGGGTGGTTTGCTCGCCGGTGATGATCAGTTGTGAGAAGCTGCCGACTCCGTCGAAGGCAGAGAGGCCCTGCAGAGAGACCTGGACAAGTGAGGGCACTGGGCAATCAGCTCTTACATGAAGTTTGACCAAGACTAGTGCTGGATTCTGCACCTGGGACGGAGCAACCCTGGATGTACGGACAGACTGGGAAACAGAGGCTGCACAGCAGCACTGCAAACCTGGAGGGTTTGGTCGATGGTAACTTGCATGTGAGTCAGCTCTGTCGTGGCAACCTAGAAAAATTTTAGAGCTAGACTCTTTAAGTCTTTATTTTCCTTTTTAATTTCAGATTGAGGCAACTAATTAATTCCTGCTATGACGCCCATGATTACCAAAGTGAATGCAGTTCCACCAAGGTCAGATAAAATTAGCATTAATCTGCTGGTTTTGAATTCAGCAGATAGTTGACTTCAACTTAGTTTATAACCAGGCTTTTTCAGATACATTCCGGAGAACTGCGTTATTGCTAACAGCTCCTATTTCTAGCACCATATTTGCTGTTTCCCAATCTGTAGTGGATGATGAAAAATCCTTGATAAAACAGAATATACTTCTTTGTTTATTCTTATTCAAGCTAAGTCTTTTTCAAACATAAAAATCAATGAAAACCTATTTGTCAAATTGCAGAGGGCAGGAGTAGATGAAAAATAGGAGGAAAAATATGCAGATGTTGCTACATCTAGAGGCTTATTTTAGACAAATGTCAGATCTTGATTTATATCAAGTTGACAGGCGGCCAGCTATATACTCATAAATTTCGAAGTGGAGAATTCTTCCACAACTTGGCATTTCCTTCAGCATTATGTCCAACAGCATCTATTTTAAATAAGGTACTTTGGGACACATCTCACTTGAGAGCCAAGTAAACATTTCAATTTTATTTCTTTTCAAACTGAACAGCTGGTCTTCATTCAATTACACTATCAAATATTGATTACGGCAAACAGATAGAAAATAGCAGAGACAAACGTGAGTTCAAACATCTGGCTACACCTCTTCAGTACCAGTGCAGGGCTGTTCACCTCCACACCTTGCTGGATGCTGATGCCAACTTGTAGACTGAGGACAGGATTCAGTTTGTGACCCAGAATGCAGATTAAAACACCATGGAAATTAGTCTTTCTATTCCTCTGAATCCCCTTTCCTTTCCTATACTTACTGGACAGAGAAAATACCATGGAAAACTGTCTATGAAACATATGTATCCATGTAAGAGGCATTTGTGAAGGTTTTCGTAGTAGGAAAACTTCCTTCTTGATCCCACTGCAGATGACCAATGAGGTTTGCAGCATCCCAGCAAATAAAACTTTCATAATACACTTATGTGAAAGACAACATAAAAGTAACTGAAATTTGAGTGCCTGGGTCTGTAAGTATTTTTGGGTGGTAGAGAAAGAAAAACAGAAATCAGAAAAGCATATGTACGTACAGAGCCTTTAATTCTTTGCTCTGTTAAATGTCAGTTACTACATAGGAAGTTCAGAATGGACCTGACCTTTTACCATAAAATCCTACAACGTTTGTTTGCTAAGAGTGATGGCATTAAAAGCATAGACGTAGGTGCTTTGTGAAGGAAAAAAAAAAAAGGGACCTCAAGTTTTACATCTTTTTATTTATGCAAGAACTTAATTTAGAATTCCATAACCTAACAGCAATGACAAGGACAGCTTGTTTGGAAGAGAAATTAATCTGAATTTCAAACAAGCTAGTTTTCTAACTGGCAAAGAATCTGTAAGGTCACATCAGCTGTTTCACTGCCCTAATGTCTCAAGACATGAAGTATATCTGACAGACACTCCCTGAAGGACAAAAATTGTTAGGCCTGACAGAAAATGTGGAATAAATGCACAAGACAATAAAACAAGTGTTAGGAACCCATTGAGATGACACTAAACAAATACTAAGGTGGCATGTACTGGTTGGCTATGGATGAAAGACCTTCTGGTCGTCATTCTTTCTGGATACTATTCAAAACACCAGCTTCTTTGTTTTTCCCTGAAAGCATCACATCAACAGCTACAGCACATGCAAGTAACTTGCAGGAAAGTAGCCTTTTAATCTTCAATATTTTGCACTTTTTTATAGCAACACATATTAGTTGGAGAGAGCAGAAAAAGAGTAACTATGAACAGGAACACTACCAAAACAGCCCTGAGGAGTTTCGAAGCTCAGACTTAACTCTCCTCTGATTTTACAGAGGGCAGGAGTCCAGAACAAGACAGTAAAAGTTTTTGCCTTAAGAGAATACCTGAGAGTGTGGTAGGGGGCAAACCAGAATGTCTAGAAATAACTGATGAGTAGTCTAAAGATGCTCATTTGTCTCAGAGGTGCCAAGTGACGGGATTAGAATCAATGTGAGAATTTAAATACAAGAAATTCCTCTTTAAAATAAAATTTATTTTTAATTACAGTGAAGGTGGTCAAACACCGGAACAGGTTTTCCAACAAGACTGTAGAGTTTTTATCAAACTGGACATGACCATGAGCAACCTGTTCAAGGTCTGAGCAGAGGCGTAGGACTACACAATCTTTCAAGGCCACTTCCAACCTTCCCTGTCCTGTGTTTCTGGGAAGTTTTTAATGAAAAAAGGGTTAAGGTCAAAATCAGCTAGAGGCTTCTGTAAGAAGAGATGCTGCATTTTCAGGCATGAGGTTGCAACAGTCACGAGATGAAAGGGAAATAGAATGGATTTTGATATTGTATTTTTGAGACTTTTTTTCCCATGTCTTTTTATCAAATGATATGAAAATCTAGGTTCTGAAATTAATGCGTTTAACAGATAAAAAAAATCCCATTGCCCTTAACTTCCAGTATACTCTTTTATCTAAGTGAAAAAGTAGCTGGGAGAGATGTAAGGAAGGTACAGGTCAGTGGCAAATTGTGAATAGAGCAGGACAGCAGTGCATTGGCATTTCATTGAGAGCAAGCAGTGAAGGGTGATCAAAGAGCAATTGTGAGTGGAGAATGGTAATGCCTGAGAAAAGGAAAACACTGCAGTATGTGATAAAGCCTGGGAGGAGCAGTCTGTGCACTGAGTCTGGCACAGTCAGTCACTGAGGTGACATAGGCCAGGGAACTGAATTTGAGCAAAGCCATCCTCAAACAGATGGACTGAAACTATGCACAAGCAGCTCTAGTCTGTTAGATCTTAAGTCAACATGGGGCTAGGGAATAAAGTGGGGAAATGGATTATGAGAGTTTCCTTGAGTAAACTGATGGAATAAGACAAGGTAGGGGAAAAAAGATCACAGCCAGCTGCATAATAGAAAATAGTCTTTGCCTAAACACAGGACCTTCTGCCCACTGCCATTTCAAAAATATCTTACTGTGCCATGTCTCATCTGATCTTGTCTGGGCCATGGTTTTTCCAACCTTCCAGCCTCACTTGAATTTGACATGGTGCCAGAAAGGACTTGATGAACCCCACCTATGTTACTATTTCCACTTACCTTTTATTTTTCAAGTTCTTTATTTGCTAGAGCACTTTTATCACATTCTCATGCTATAATCTCATTTTGGAGAAACACAGACCCAAAATATTCTGTTAAGTATCAAGCAGCTGTTCAAGTCCAATTTAAATACAGTAATACCATCAAGTCCCATGGGACTGCTCAGGGCATTTATTTAGGTCAAAACGTGAACTGGGGACCGCCACAACTTTTATAATCTCTTCACTCAAACATAGGGATGAAACAGAGTATGTCCCAAGAGCAGGCAGCAGAGGAAAATCAAAGTAGCTCAGAGAACCATGCAGAGCCATTGCCTTTCTTTTGGAAATTTACATTTGATGATTCACAACAGGAATATCTTTCTATGTCAAGATGAAAGGCTGTGTTCGATACAGTATGAAAACCTATCTGAAGTCTCAAGTTAAATAAGACAACAGTGATTCTCTAACTACTGGAACTCTTACAAAATTGGGATATGGACCGATGAAGTAGTATTACCTCTTTAAAAAATTCTAGGTATTTGGCTAAAAGATACAATGAAATTGTGACTGCAGCCTGAGAGACAGAAGGGTATTTGTTTTTAAAATGAGAATACATAATCTTAATGTGGTGTAAAATACAGAACTGCAGAACCTATTAAATCTCTTAGTACACTGTTTTACTTTAGTATTTTGGTTTTTACTGTTAAGAATGTAACCTTTTTGCAGGAGATTTAAAAAGTGAAATCTTCTTGTTCTAAGTAAAGGCATACTGCAGATCACAGCAAATCCTTTTTAACAGTGATTAAGTTCAGTGTGTTTTGAGTGTGGTTGCAGTTGTATATGCAAGCTAAAACCAAAAAGCTGTACTATTTAAAAAATGCAAAATATAAGATTGCTGGATAAATATGTTTTAATATAAATGTGATTAACATTCTTTGTGAAAAGTTAGAAACAAGACCATAAACTGATGTAAGATGTCTTCAAACTTGTTTTTCAAGTCTACCAAATAAGAATACAGTCTTGCTTAAATAATAAAAAATGACAACAGTTTACATTCTCTAACTTCTGAAACTCATAAAAATTACATAAATTATTGTGACACTTACGCCTTTATCCATATGTCAAGTGCTATCATAACCATGTGGACTCTAAGTTGTCTCATCTAATCGTGCTTAAAACAATAACCCAATGAAAAGAAATGGCATTCTGGTGGACAATCTAACTGAAAGTCCTTGCTCCTTAAACTATTAAATATTCGAAGGCAGTGATTTGGGGTATTTTCTGGCAAAGTGCCATTGAAAGCAGCAATTCTTTAAGTTTCAAGCAAAGTAGTTTGCCTGTGTGGTAGATTGACCCTGGCTGGACACCAGGTGCCAATCAAAGCCACTCTATCACTCCCCTCCTCAGCTGGATGGAGGAGAGGAAATACAACAAAAAGCTCATGGGCTGAGATAAGAACAGGCAGTGATTACTCACTAGTTACTGTCATGGGTAAACAGACTTGACTGGGGTAAATTAGTTTAGTTTACTGCCAGTCAAATTGGAGTAGGATAAAGAAATACAAGCTAAATCTTTAAAAAAAAAATATTTCCCAACCTCTCCCTACTTCTTGAGCTTAACTTTCCTCACAATTTTCTCCACCTCCTCCACCCAGTGGTGCTGGCAGGATGGGAAATGGGGGTTTGCAGTCAGTTTATCACATTGTCTCTGCTGCTCCTTCCTTCTCAGGGGAGGACTCCTCACATTTCTACCACTCCAGCATGGGGCCCTTCCCATGGGAGACAATCCTCCAGAAACTTCTCCAATGTGAGTTCTTCCCATGGGCTTCATAAACTCCTCCAGTGTAGGTTCCTTCCATGGGGTGCAGTCCTTCAGAACTGACAGCTCCAGCATGGATTCCCCAGGGTCCCAAGGCCTGTCACAAGATCTGCTTCAGCATGGGCCCTTCCATGGGGCCACAGGTCCTGCCAGGAGCCTGCTCCAGCATGGGCTTCCCACAGGGTCACAGACTCCTTTGGGCATCCACCTGTTCTGCGGTGACAGCGCCCACAGGCTGCAGGTGGGTGTGTGCTCCACCATGGATCCTCATGGGCTGCAAGGACACATCCTGCCTCACTGTGGTCTTCACCTCAGGCTGCAGGGGAACCTCAGCTCCAGCACCTGGAGCAGCTCCTCCCCGTCCTTCACTGACCTGGATGCCTGCAGAGCTGTTCCTCTCACATATTCCTAGTCCTCTCTTCAGCTGAAGTTGCTGGTTCTTGGTGTCTCTTCCCCCTTCTCAAGTATGCTGGTTGTTATCCCAGAGCTGCTACTGCTGTCACTGATGAGCTCAGCGCTGGCTGTGTCAGACGTGGGGGAAGCTCACAGCAGCTTCTGAGAAGCCACCCCTGTAGCCCACAGCCCCCCAGAACAGCCTGTACAGTATCCACACAAGCATTAACACTGCAACCAGCCAGGGAAAAGAGGCCAGGAGCAATCCTTGTGCACAATACAACGATTCCAATGTTGTACTGTACTGAATAACTGCTGAGTATAAAATCATGTTCAAGATATCGCAATTTAAAGTTAATCCTGACTGCATCTTGATGGGGTAGACTTTTTGCTACATTGATGCTGGAATAGTACTGTCAATTAAAATTCCCCTATTATAACCAAAGATACCTGGACATATTATGAACCATGAAAATGGGTAATTTGGAACAAATACTATACTTCTTCCATACCACACTCTACAGGACACTTTTGAAACACAAAAGTTAAAAAAATATACCCATTGATGCATACCAGTACAGTGCACAGCAATTTAGAAAGAGTTAGCAGTCCATACTACCTTTAATCTTTAGCCATGAGCTTTCCAACAGGACCAATAATTAGCAGCATAAATTAAGCTTTCAGAAGGATCATGATAATACACAGAGTAAAAGTTCCCAACTTAAAAAAAAAAAGAAAAAGAAATAATGGCAAAACCAAAAGCCTGTATGCTTAATGAAAAGGCTGAACACTTCCTCCTAGAACCTGTGAAAGACAGATATAATGTCTTAACAGATAATAAGATAATATGCCACATAGCAACATAGCAGCTACCATTTACTACCAGTTAGATGGGCAATATGGCCAGGAATCTTCTTTATTTTAATTTCATTTCGAGTTCAGGTCAAATGACAATTTACCCAGTGATGGAGAATAAATGTGGTGGTCTCACATATCTTTGCAACAGAATGAAGGAACCAATAGAGAAGCTGGTCCTTTACTTGTACGCTTACCAAGCTAGCTAAGAAAGGAAGCTTTTCGTAATGTTCTTGGGGCAGGAAGCATTTACAATGTACACAGACTGAAATGATAAAATAACCATCTAATAGAATTCACTCGTAAGTATGAAAGTCACATAGTATGTCTAAGTGAGAAGTTTTCACTGAATGAATGCTCTATTATGTAGTGACAAAAGAGGCCATAATCATGTACTGAAAAATACACCACGTATTTTTCCTGTTTACACACAAATTGAAAGAGAAAGAAGAGCTTACAAACTGAGTTTCATGATGACCATGTACAATACAGGTGCCATTTCTTCCAAATAATCTTCACTGTAGAGTCAGAGCTGAATCTATTATATTTCTTATATTTAATATTATTTTTGCTAGGACAAAGAACTCTGAAGTGACCTTTTGCATACTGCCAAATGAATGATGTATTTCAATTCAGAATCATTATCATCTCCCTAGCACTCTGTTAATATATATTTTTACTCCTGGCATACTGCTACCCTCATTTCTTTAATTGTTTAGCAATTCATCATATGAAGGACAAAGGCATAAACACACTTACATAATTGTGTTTCTGTAGCAAATAAGATGATCTGGATAGGAAGAAAGAAGTAGCCAGTTCTCTGTTTTGGAATCAAGGTCAGTAGCCAGATGTTAAGACTAAGAAAGATAAGGAAGCAACAGTTCATAAGAGCAAAATGATCACCATTTAATACCATAGTTTTGCTGCACATATTTTCTAATATTTCCTCATATCACCATGTATCAAATGGTTACTCAAGTACTGGGTCTCTAGGAATGACTTCAACTATTCCCCAAGGATTACTGTAGAGAAACAAAGATTTGTTCAATATAAGGAGACTGAACGCTAGTACAACTCAACAGGCCTGACACAAAGTTTAAATAAAACTCTGGAGCTTGGAATAACTCGTATTTTTCTAGTACTGCAGTTAAGATATACCAGGAAATCCTATACTGAAAAAATTACTGTTTGCTCTCACTCCTTTTCTAGTTTTCTCAGCATTTGTAGTGCATCATTAAGCTCTTCAAACGAGTAGACACTGACTTTGCATTGGCTGCACAGACATATTGCTCGACTACAATCCAGGAAGAATATATGCCATCTCCAGCCTGCACAAAATCAGTAGATGGAAACATGCCAGGAAATACATTTTACTGATTCAGACTTTTGCTTAAGTTTTTAATCTTAAAACTGTCCTTTAAATATAGGGACTAGGAAGTCATGTACTTGATCATTTAAGATTGATATACTTGAGACTGCAGGAGAATGAAATGAAATAAAATAGCACAGGGCCTCTGTTTATCTGATTGAAGTGAATTCTCACCTTACTGTATATCCTGTACAGGTAAAACAAACTGACACTTTCTAGAGCATATTTGCTTGAAGTTAAATTGTGTCTGTCTTCCATGTATTTTTCCAAATCAAAGTTTTTGGGTTAATTAGGATAGTCGCTTCATGACTAGTTTAACTGACCTAAACACTTCTCCATGAACTGCAGTCCCATTTCCCTCTACCAGGGAGATGCGGTCATTTCCTTCCTCAGGCCGGTCTTTTCTTCCAGTTTTTTTGTTCTGACCAGATCAGCTTTCCTGATCCACCTGCTCAGTCTCAAACATCACAATGGTCCCTCTCCACAGAGGGGTAGGGAGGATACAGTTCGTAGCACAAAGCAAGACTAGTCTTCTATTAAAGCTCAAATTCTTTTCCTCAGACAAGTGAAAGAAGATTTGAGGAAAAAAAAAAAAAAAAAAGAAAGACTCCTTCATGCAGGTAGAAAATATTTATACTTTTTATACTAATGGCCTCAGTAGTGACAACCTGTATCAAAACCAGTATATTCAACCAGTATTACAGTCATGGCCTTTCTACATTCATGCAGAGGTTTAGAAGAAGCTATGTCCAGAACAAGCAAAGTGCTTAAATATGGCAACAGTAACTCTTCAAGCAAAAATTTAGACATTCTTGAAAATAACCTGCACAGGATTATATTGTCAGTGACAGAACACAGATGAGATTCATGCATTCAGGCAGAGTAACAAAGTTTGAGTTTGGTCTCCGTTCTGCTGCTGAATCTAAACACTAAAACAAAACAAAAACAAAATCCACAATCCACTATAGCTGGGAAACTGCCCATGGAGGTAAAGTAGGCATTTACATTTGTACAGCTTTAATTAAAAGTTTTTTAAAAAGCACAGTGGAGATTAAACATCAAAAGTGAGTTTACAGTCTAAATGGAGTTGTTCAAGTGATTGAATAGGAAGATTATGGTAGTTTCAACTCTCAAGGACAGTCAGGCATTGAAACAACTTTCCCAGGGCCACACAGTCTCCCCTGCTGGAGGTTAAGACCAGACAAACACCTAAGCACCATGCTATGACCCTCCCTGGAAAAAGATATTGGCTTAGAAGGCATCCTAAGATCCCATTCATCTGAATTATTTTAGGACCCTAAGCTAAATAAACCCAGTTTTAGCTTATGCCAAGCCCTACTGTGGTTACTTTAAATAAGCCTTTAACATAGCAGATACTAGAAGATAACGTTGTTTTCAAATGTCAATGAAAGTATAGGGTGGAACATATGTGAGGATTCATGTTCTCAAAAGCATACACCAACACACAGAAGATGCCCAAATATATTTATTTAACTCTTAAAAAGTATGTTACTCTTTAGAAAAAAAGGCAGCCTAAGAAATCTCAATACAGATTAAAGTATATCAAATCCTGCATATACCTAGTTCTGATGTTTACTTAAACATCAGTACCATCAAACCCCGCAAGATAAGACTTCTGAAGTCAGTAGCAATGAGGTACCAGGACAGAAGAAACCCTTAAAATAAAGAGGAGCTTCAAAGCCTTTGAGCCAAGCAGAGCCAGAGTTCCAGAATGCATTCAGGAACCCTGAAATCTCTCTAATCCTTTTGAACTTCATTTGCTGCCAAAAATACATGAGTGCTATAACAAAGAAACATAAGCATCTCAGTATACAGTTACATACTAGTAAGCCAGTTCATCAGTTCAAAGCAGTCAGAAGAGTACAGCACTGTTCTAAAACTGACAAAGACAGAGCTTGGGGCAGAAAGGTTGACAGACTAGCATGAACCAATTAAGCTATTTCCCTCAAGACCTCTCTCCTTGCTCGTGGTATTCAAAACCATCTCTAAACAGAAGAAAAAAGATGCAAGTTCATCATCACAGGACAGTAAGATATTTACCTTTTGTATGCTTGGTAAAGTTTTCAGTGTTAGTGCATGAAAAAGTTACTGGATGTTTATTTCTGGATGTGCATAGGGGTGAGGTTACAATAACTATGTGCCAGCAGTACAACTGTATCCATTAATGTGTTTCATATGTAAAGTATTAGCTGAAAATATTCAGCCTTTAATTGCTGGAGATGCATTTTTATTAGTATCTCTATAACCATGTCTTTCCCTTGTTAAACACAATAATTTAACCTTTTTTTTTTTTTATTCAGTGGTAAAAGCCATCTACTCCACTCAGTCTTAGTGATCACACTAGAAAAATACCTTCCATCTGTCACTGGCCCCTTCAAGATTTTTGGGATGTCTTGATCCAGGAGAACTAGCAATGAGACAGATCCTCATGGTGGGGGATAATAAATAGGGACAATTGTGCCAGTGAGAAGGCTCAAGTGAGACATAAATGGTGACAAAGGAAAAGTTTAAAGGTGCAAGAGTCTATTCAGTTAAAAGTCCTATTTGGAATGTAGCATATGTCCTACAAGCAAACTAGACACTGAATGTTGTCTTTGTTCCTTTTTATAAGTGTAAACACTACCTTATGTTCTCAAGTAAGAAGACACTAATCAGACTTAGATGCAGACACTCAAGCAAGTGGAATGATAACTCACAGGATACTCAGTTTCATGCTAAACAAGAATATGTAAACACCCAAACGAGTCACCAATTCAGATAGTACCAGACACCCCATATGGATTGTCACAACGCAGCACCATAGCAGCATTTTGATTTAAGGCAAAGTCTTGCTGCTCATCCCATCACATTTACTGAACGGTGGTAGAATTAGCAGCACTGTGATTTACTCTCTGCTTTCAATGGGTCTAGGTCCAGTTTTGGTTTCCCCACATCATTCTCTTCATTAGGAAAGGTTTTGTAATTGGCAAGGATGTTTTCCACCAAGAATCGAGCAGCTTCATCTATGTTGATGTTGTCCTAAAAACATTAAAAGCAAAGAAGTCAATGATTTTTTTAAAATATTCACACATTCCTATTAACAATCACACATTCCTAGTAAAAAGCTGCCCAGAAAAAAAGACTTCTTCAGTCTCATCAGGAGGACACAAACAATTTAGATGCAAGTCATTGCTCACACTTTTTTTTTTCTGAAAAAAGTTAGCAGAAAGGTTCGAGACAAAATTGTTCCCCCAGAGTACAAACTGAATACTGACTCTAATTTAGTAGGCAGTCAGGGAAGTGAGTGTCACCGGAATTTGGAAGACTCACAAATGCCAAAGTGCGTTTCTGCATCAGGAAAGATCCTAGGAAATCACACCATCTGTAGTATTGTCCTACCTTTTGGAGCCTTTTTCTGTTTATGATGGAGTTTGGATGCACTTACTTACATAAAAGGATCTTTTCCATGATCCTCAAAGCCACAACTATTTCCAAGTGCCTCACCTAGCCACTCTACATATTCTTGTGCATACTTTCAAAAGTACCTTCATGTACACTCTAAAGAACGTGTGTGGGCAGGATACTTAGAGATGTACTTTGTCACAATATCCCGGTTTCTGGGGGTCCAAGCTGGCCTAGTGCCAAGGAGTCTCTGGACATAGGTTTGACCTGGCTGTGCCATCTGTTAGCTCAGCACAGGGCTGCCATGTTTGGAATTGCCCATCTTTGGTTCCAAAGGAAATACCAGCCCAGTATATTACTGATGACTAGACTTAAGATCCAATTATCAGTTCCAGCAGAAAGACAAAAGCAGATTAATAGGATATTCAAGTGGGCAGGACTTAAAACTATAAACTGTTCTGGTATGCTTAGAAAAGAAGAAAGCCATCCTAAATTTTTGCTGTTTTAACTACAACTCTTCAGAGTCCTAAACAAGTCAATTAATACCTAAACTAGAACTGCTATTTGTCTGGATTTTTCTCTGCACCAAGAACCTTATTTTTCATTGTCCTGTCTTAAATGCCACTTAAAATGCAAGTTGTGAATGGATTTTTACATTAGATTTTGTTCCAATGTTACTTGCACTTATTTTTAAGCCATAATGCAGTTTATACACAGCAGTGTTACAGGCAGGTAAAGCAGAATCTGGGTATTCTTTCTGAGAATAAAGAGCCTTAGAAATAGAGTTTTTAGTAACAGATGGGTGAGTTTGGAAATATTTTTTCAAATGCAAACAAATTGCTAGCTAATTTAACTAATTCCTTCCACTGCATAGCCTTCTCTTAAAGTAACCAAAGAACAACTTGCTACTTTGTTTCTTATATTCTTCCTAGAGACACTCTGCTCTTTAAGAGTTGTCTAAACATCATTGTGTAACACTTCAGCAGCAGCAGCAGTTGGAGGAAGTAGGTAAACTAAGGGAAAAGCAGGACCTTGAAGCTTATCTTACTTTATAAAGGATTTATCAGCCAGACCAGTAATCTGGTCTGTCAGCCACACTGCCCTCATCTAGAGGTGTCCTTCATTTTAAGAATCAGTTGAGCTTTAAGGAAATACTGGATTTCACTTCCAACTAAACTGCTGCCAGTTTAATCTGTGCATTTTAGTCTTTTTAATCTGAAGACTTTTAGTCTTCAGACTAAAACTGTACAATACATGAAATTACTCAAAGTTAACTGAATAAAGCAGCTGTCTTTTTTAACTTAAATCACTATACAGAACAATTTGTTCTTCTCCAGTTCAGTCTTGGCATTCATTGCCTGATAAAATAGGAAAGTGCTTTAGCAACATTGTGGGTAGGTAGTAATGAATAAGCAAATAGCTTGTTCACTTCAAATCTTGGTGTTTCCTACATACATCAGTGAAGGCAGAGGATGGAATTAATTTCAAAACCTGCACCTAAAGATTACCTGTATCTTTTGGATAGCTTGATCAGCATTTAGTAGTATTAGCATCTAAAGAATGACTGATCCTCATGCATGCAAGATGAAAAAACTTATCAAACTCAGATAATCAAGGTTTTCAGATAGTTTCAAGGTTCTCTGAATTTAAGGTAAGTTTTAATCTAAATCAAATATGCCTCATCTTCCTCAGGAGTGAAGCTAGCCTGCAACTCATGTCAAACTTTTGCTGAACACTGGATATTTGACTGTCACTTCATAACACTTTTTAACTTTATTTCCTACATTATTATATTCATCCCTTCTTATACCAATATTCAAGAGACTAAAAATATTTTTCTATTATGCTCACCTTGGCAGATGTTTCAAACCATCCAACAAAGCCACCTTCTCTGCAGAACTGGTCCATTTGAGAGGGATTTTGGCTGCCTTCTTTCTTCTGGTCACATTTGTTTGCAAGTAGAACAGCAGGGATGGGGCTGCCATTGGGAAGTAGTACTTTACTGTCCAAATCATGCTTCCATTTTGAAACAGCCTCAAAAGTGGAGCCTCTTGTGACATCAAAGACCACAAAAGCACCAACGGCCTCTTTGTAGTATACTCTGGTCATATTTCCAAAGCGCTCCTGGCCTGAAAGAGAAGACAGTTGCAGAGTATTTTTGTATTGAAGCAGGAACTATATTGAGTGTAAATGGACTACTGTACCAGCTTAATTCATAAAAGTTTGGCATTTGGGTCTAGTCACCTAGTTCATAAAACACCACCTCCTTTATCTCATGTAAATTCCTTGTAACCGCTATTATGTATATTATACATAACAAGTCAAATGCTAAAAGTAGTTTGTAATCCAAATTACAACTTGGAATTTTTCTTAAACTTACTTGTTGAGTTCTTTGTGAAGTAATGCCTAAAAACACTACCAGCACAGCTATACACAAATCATTATTTCATCAAAGAATATTAAGGCTTATATCTAAATCCAGTTACTTCAGCTAAAGACTTAAGCAAACTCAGCCTTTTGCTGAATGGTGAGCAACAAGGGGTTTTGCAAGCTTCAAGGCTAACAGCCTTCAAAGCACCTTCTGAAGAAGTCACCTATAGAATAGATTTTTCCTTAGGAACAAGTTCAAAAGGAGCTGCCAGCTTAATAGTTCTGGCTAAACCTGTTATCTTTGACTTCATTTTTAAAGTTTAAGATTTTCTCCTGATTAATTTTCTACTATAGAAGTTCTACAGCAATCCCAGGATTTAAAACAAGAACAGTTAAAGTACAATTATTCGCAATAAAAATTCAGAAAAAAAAATCAATTGCCCATGAGCAGAGTAAACTAAAAAAGTCTTTTCTTATTAAGTACAACTACTTTAGCCAGAATATTTGAAACATAGAATTACAGCACGCCAGTTCAGTTATTCTTCTGTTGCGAAGGTCAGACCATCGTGATGTATTTGCATTTGAGTGTGTATGGCAGTATCCACACCTAGCACATTGTTTAGGAAGTCTGGGCTACTAAAATAGCTTCCTGCTTTGTTTGGAAGTCTTCATTGGGAAAAGCAGCCCCTGAACTCTATGATTTAGCTGTACAGTGTATCATCACTTCAGCTTTTATAATTTAGTGCATATGACATTCTAGAATACATAAAGAGCTGTATTTGGAAACCTATTCTCTTCCAGGAGTTCTGAAATAATGCACATGCCAAGGTTAGCCTAGTACAGTGGCTTCTCATCATCTGAGAAGACAGCAGTTCTGGTAGGATTGGAAGTCAGCATGGAACTGTATGTTACTTGGTACTCTGTAGCAGCCACAGCATAAACCATGGGCTTTGGCTGCCCAGAACAATCATTTAACTCTTATTTCCAGCAAGCTTTATTGACAGAAGGCAAAAATTTTCTCTTGTAGTGAGTTTTAGGTTTAGAAAAACATGAATACATATTCTTCCATAATTTTAATTTGGGTGAAAGTGGAAAACTGATGTGCCTATCAGCAAGAAAGCTATTATCTTTACTTAGTAGATTTAAGCTTTATGTTAGGAAGATCTGGTATCTCATACTCTTAAACACACACAAGCTCAACATCATTGTATTCTTAGAGATTAATAGGTCAAATAAAACCCAATGTGAGTGCTGCCCTTTCTAAAGTAACCCAAACCAGAGTATTACAAAGCTGTTTTCACCTCTAGAATTCACATCCACTAACAATAAACCTGACCTGAATACTACCTTACAACTGCTATTTCACCCTGCCTGGAGGCCTAATGAAGATGGATATACTGTATTTCATACAAAGACAGAAGCAATAAAACATGGCCTGCTCAAAAGGTAAGAGTTTTGTTTGTAAAAGGTATACGGCATAAGGCAGGAAAAGAATTCAGTTTGAACTGAGTGGACTTTCTTTACAATCCTGTCATTACTGACAAAGCACATGCTGAGCTTCTTGTAGGGAGATGCAGAGCATTCTAGACAGCCTTTTGCAAATTTAACAGGACTTTCAGGCAGAGCTTCTGCAAGCGCTTTTATGCTTGCAAAAAAAAAAAAAACAACAACCAAATCAAATCCTCATACAAAAAGAAAAATCAACCTAGAAAACACTACTCCTCCAAATTCTTGAAGCTGAACATCATTCTTTTTGTTCTTAAAACTAAATGTCTCAACTTCTGCCATGCAGAGATCAGAGATTTGTCATGCCCCTTCCTCTGTCCAGCAGGATATTTACTATAGTTATTTCTCCATGTGTTGATAACGTTGAGCAGTACGGGAAGCGGATCACAAGGACCCAGAGGAGCACAAAGCGATAAGTGATCAGATTAAAGCAGACTTAAAATCTCTAGTGTGTACAATCTTAGAAAGAAGAGAGCAGGAAGATAACTAATCGCTTAGTACAGCAGTATAGAAAGGACATCATAAGATTGATCGTTCTGGTAGGTCCAGAGACTAGGCATAAACCTGATGGTATCACATGTATACTTTGTGTTTTAATAGTTCAGGTGTAAGTGAGGAGCTAAGCTACAGGACAGTCACAGAGATCAAAAGTTTAATTTGGGCGTATGGAAGTGACTTCATGCAATGTAAAGTTCTGCATTCTTTAACCACAAAGTTTTCACATCCAAATGACTCAGCACATATTGTCACCATATTTTCCAGTAATTGCAACAACCTTTGCACAATGACATTCATCAGGAACTAATACAGTTCCCTAAAGCAGCACCACAGGAATAAAGCTGAGTTTAAAACTGTGTTAGAACTTGGGAGCTATTCTCACTCCCCAGTTTATATGGTAATGGGGGTGAACTCTAAGTTAAAAACTACATGAAAGAAATTACAGCCAGGTTTGACATCAGAAGTTTTATATTTGTCCTTTTACTTTACTGCAAAAGGTAAGTTATCAGTGTAGCCTTGCCTTGAAGTACATTTTGAAGAGTTTCTACAGCAGTCTTTCCCAGTCTAAGGGAGAAACACTGGTGTCCTGTTTATTACAGCAGTGTGACTTATCACTGTGGCAGTTCTTGTGTATATTTAGCAAAAGATACTGTACACTCCTATTATTTCACTCTCATTATTTCAACTGTTAACTCTTCCTACATGATGGGAACTGGGGCTAGAAAAAGCAATTTAAATGTACAAATGACTGCTAGATATGCACAATAATGCGTTTGTCAGGCTTCCTTCTCCCAGACTACTTACTATATTCATGAGTTAAGAGGCAGTTTATAGCAACTAACAAGAACTTACTCAAAGGAAGTAAAAAGGCCCATCTATAAGAAGTTTCCCTAGCTATTCTTTTTTACTATGAAGGTAATTGTTGGTTTACCCCTGTCAATACCAAGAGTATAGCAAGAGTTCCCCTATCTCGTAAAAATCCAAGCTGTACCTTATCTGAAGCCACATAACTCAAAAGAGAATTGTGTTAATTGCATTTAAAACCTTAATATCTCATCAGGAACGCTGATGGACAACTGGACAAAGTTCTTCAAAGTTTTTCTCTTTCAGATGAGATTAGCAGTTCTGGAATCCTCCAGAAGCTGTGTGATTAATGAGGAAGAGACAGATGACCAAGGGTTACAAAAGTCTGACAACTGCAAAAATGAAAAAGCAGCTTCTTCCATTGAAGTAATGTTAGTTCAAGCCATCCTTAACAGGCTAATCAGCTTAATGGGTAGCCAGAACTCAAAATATGATTTTAACAAGTTTGGCAGTTCCACATCAAAAAACTTTAAACTACAGATGTATAGTCTAGACTGCAGTCATCCAAAAGTCAGTGTACAATGAGCTGAAGAGTTTACTCCCAAGTTTGCTGCTAACTGGAAGACCATTGCAACGAAACTTTGCAGTTTTTTCCCTGGACCAAATAATAGAGTTGCCAAAAGTCTAACAAATATCAAAAAGTCCTCACTTCATGAATAGAGTCAACGATGTCTCACCAATTTTGTCCTTCAGAACACTGAAGATGATAATTCAAATAGTTGAAGACAGTTTAAGTTCAACAGGAAGAAAGAAGAAGAAAGAATAAGCCACACAGGAAAAGTTTTATCTGTAAAACCAACCCCAAATACTATCCAGGAATGACTGCAGTAGTAACGAAAATGATCAACAGATCCCATGAACCAAATTCAGTTAGCTCAAAATGCATAGAAATAGCTTCCTACTAGTGCATTTCATTCATTCTGCTTTTCTATCAACAGTTACTATCACTGCAGTGATCATAGGCATCACAGAATGCTATAGTAAGTACTATAATAAGTAAGTAAGTAAGCTATAATGACTGTGATAAACCATTTTTTAGTCTGGAAATACTTGAAAAATGTCCTTGCATTGTGAGAAGCATTCTCAGATCAACTCTTTACCATGACCACTAACAGTTACTCACACCAAAATTCAAGAAGGACAGTCAAACTAACTCTGACTGCCAATACCGTGGCTCTTAGGTTCTTGCTATCAACTACTCTGACTTGATTCACCAGTGTGCAAGCACAGTTCCTGCATTTAAACTTCAGTGCCAAACTCCACAACTAAATTGATTTAATCCATTTCCAGGACCATGACACATCCATGCTTTTATTCAATGTAGATGGTAAAAAAGACCAATTGAACACTAAGTGAAAGCTCCTCTTTTTCCAGGAACACCTGAGTGACAATACCCTATTTACAATTCCAATTCTCAGTAAAGTTAATGTCATTCAGTGTGATAGATTTAAGCTAAAGCATCATCCAAAGTGGCTGGAAACATAGTTCAATCCTCTAATTGAGTTAGAACTACTGTCACTTTCAAAACTCACCTAGGCCCTTCAAGAGCCACAGGCAGGAAGAGACCACACTTTGGGTGCCAGCTGGATGTTTGGCACAATACAGCAAATATCCAGAACTGCCCTGAGGACAAATCTCCCAGTTCTCCAGATATCTAATGTACATTTTACCATTACCAGGGTCAGGTGTGAGTTGACTGAAGTTCCTTTTTAGAGAGATATATAAACATGTTACTGGCAAGTTCCACTGCTGACAACTATCCCCCATCTCCCCAAACCAGTACATCCTGTCCCAGAACTGTCTTACCTAATTAGATTGGATCTGTTATTCTGCAAGAAGTAGGTTAACCAAACCACTATCAATATTACAGCTCACGTTCAAGTGTGTCTACCTGCTTTTTCCCATGGATAGAAGCCATAGATTGAGCTAGACAGACTCCAAGACTGTTAATACCAGATGGCTCCCCACTCCTCAGCCTTATCCATTTAAGCTCTAAGTGTAAAGCTGCCACATGTTAAAACCACAGAGGTGTTGAACTATGTATTTATTTAATGACACAGACAAATTTGCAGATGACACTATGCCAAGTGGTGAAGCTGCCACACCTGAATCATGGGATGCCATCCAGAGGGACCTGGACAAACTTGACAAGTGGGCCCATGGGAATCTCATGAGGTTTAACAAGATCAAGTGCAGACTCCTGCACCTGGACTGGAGTCCCAACACAGGCTGGGGGATGAACAGATTGAGAGCAGCTGGACCAAGAAGGACTTATGGGTGCTGCTAGGTGAGAGGCTGGACATGACCCAGCAATGTGCACCTGCAGCCCAGAAAAATCACTTGTATGCTGGGCTGCATACAAAGCGGCATGGCCAGCAGTGCGAGGGAGGTGATTCTACCCCTCTGCTCTGCCCTTGTGAGACCCCACCTCAAGTGCTGCATCCAGCTCTGGGACCTCCAACATAAGGGGGATGTGGACTTGTTGGAGCAAGTCCAGAGGGCCATGAAGATCATCATAGGGCTGGAGCACCTCTCCTGTGAGGAAAGGCTGAGAGAGTTGGGACTTTTCAGCCTAGAGAAGAAGGCAGCTTCAGGGTGACCTGAGACCTTCCAATACCTAAAGGGAGACCTACGAAAAAGATGGAGAAGGGCTATTTACAAAAGCATGTACTGGTAGGACAAGGGGAAATAATTTTAAACTGAGAGTAGGTCTAGGAAAGATATTAGGAAGAAATTCTTTACTGTGGGGGTGGTGAGGCACCAGAACAGGTTGCCCAGAGAAGCCCCATCCCTGTAAATGTTCAAAGGCCAGGATGGATGGGGCTCTGAGCAACCTGGTCTAGTTCCATGGCAGCAGCATTGGAACTGGATGATCTCTAAGGTTTCTTCCAGCCGAGGCCATTCTGTGATTCTATGACATTAGCAGATCTAGCAGATGTTAGAAACCCACAAGTGTTAAGGTACACCTAGCTTGGCTTTCCACTGCTGTGAAAAAGTGATATTTGTGGTTCTGGTGACACACACAAAGAGGCTAAGAAGCAAGAATTACTAGAATATTATGTCTTCCTGTATGAGACAAGTACTAGAAATAGCTTCACTGACTGCAGTACTTACAGTTTCTAACAGACAAAAGCAGCCCCAGACAATTTACAACTGCTAGTGTCCTGTCTTACTAAGGGTGGTGTGGGTAAGTTAACTGATCACTGGATGGACCTCTTCCCAACAATGACACTTTCCCAAATGGTTCAGAGCAGTCTTCAGGGCAAAAGCTAGTTAATCCCTGTTCAACTGACTCACACTTTATTGTAAGAGACGACCTTTGATCCTCTAGTTATGTCTATATTACCAAGTTGCAGGGTGTGGTTGAAGCAGTTCTGTTGATGCAGTGTCAGAGACATGACACTGACAATATGCTGTACATACACAGTATGTATGAGAGACTCTGTAGTCATTGAAAAGTTACTGAAGAATATCAGTTTAAGTGCAGCAGTACTGCGATTATTTAGATCATATCACAAAGTATTTCCACATGTTCACAGAAGTCGCTATTTCATTCTGAAATGTTAGGAAGCAGTTTGCTTTAAAGTTCCATTGCACAACATAGACAGTTTCTAACCTAACAATTTGTTAACTGCACAAAACTTCAAAATCAATGACTAGTCCTTCCATTCATTGTTTGCTATCATTATGCTTTAACACGGGACAGTCCTCTTCACTACCAATCAGACAGCAAGCACACTGAGATGGCAAGTGCTCAGAAGTCAGACACCTGATTTCCACCAGGAACTACAATTTATCAAACTAATAGAAAAAGCATGCCATTCTCTCTCACAAAGACAGAAAATTTTCCCTCAAAGAATTGCACAGCTTTCACTGGGAATTTTACAGCAAGACCGAAACTTTTCATTGTTGTCTGTATTCTTGGGCTAATCTAATGATTTAATTGTCCAACCTGACTTTAATAGCTTACTGTTCTGTCTTTAAGAATTTTTGAGGCAATACCCTGCACTTAGAGTTCAATAGGTTTTGTCCAACATCACATGTGTTTTATGCAGCAGTATGACCGTCACGTTTGTATAAGAAACCACCTATGTTGCTTGCATCTTTGCTAAACAGCGAGAGAAAATCCCTGTTTAAGCAGTAGATCTCAAAAACAATTTCTAACTAGCTGTCAAATGCAGCACATATGGAACAACTCTCCTGCATTAGTATTCAAAAATAAGTTGATGTAGTCCAATTAGTCCCAGCAACAGCATGACTTAGTACTTCCCACCTTGCTTTAACAAGACTTACCCAAACAAGTAATCTGCCAGAGTTAAGCTATTTCATGCCTGACACCCTCTGATCCACATCCTTTGTTGCGCTGCCAGGCAGCCAGAGCTGCACTGTGTACTTCACAGTGATGCTGCATGGCACTACAGCATTTCGCAGCACACAGGAGAACAATTCCAAAGTCAGTTTGTCTCCAGAACAACTTTATCACGAGACTGAAAAAATGTTAATCTCTAAAATGGTCAATATGTCATGGCACATTGTGTGTGATTGGAATTTTGTATCAAATAGCTGCCACTTTGCTCTACCCAGCACTCTAGCCTGGGAGCATTTAAAGAACAAGTTCCCATAAGCTGTTTGCAGTGACATTCAGAGGCTACTTCTCAATCTATTATTTAAAATGCTGTTAAAATCCACACAATAAGGAATATTTGTTTTCATTACCTGCTAATGTAGAAGCCATTACTACTGAATGTTTGCTAGCCTTCTCTAGACACTTAAGACATTTATTTCTAAGCAAGCTCTATAAAGCCCTGAAATCCTGTCATTTTTCAAAGCATAATCTCACTCCATTTATCATCTTCTTGTGTCTCCATAGCCAGAAGAGATCTTTGAATACTGAACATTGTACCCCAGCAGCTTGAGAAGCATTCTGTGCTTTGTAGTCACTGCTTACTGCTGGTCATGCTAGCTTTAACACCTGCAAGAATTTCACAAGAGGTATTCCTATACTTTCACACAAAAAGAAAAGTAGACATTCCCTTCCTGCAAATCACTTCTTTCTAACATGGCATATCACACTTCTGAACCTCTGAAGCAAGTATTTAGAGGAAACCATTTACAGCAGACTACAAAAGCAAAGCAATGGTTACCACTGGAATTCATGGAAGGTCTCTCTAACAGCAAGACTGAATCCAGTGGTCTCACTCACTACTGAGGGGAAGAATCTTATTTTTTACAGCATGCTAATGCCTTTTCTGGAATCAGACAGCTAAGATTACTTTCTCTCCTTTATGTCATAAGTTGAGGATTACCCCTTTATAGCACTTGCCAACTCAAACTGAACTTGTAGATATGCACTTCGGTGACACCCTGTCCTGATGTGCACCTAAAGAAAACCAAACTGGTAAGAGGCAAAGTGGAGATGTAAATAAGGTTAAGCACCAAGACTCTGAAGTTGCAACTTCTGAAGATGCAAGGAGAGTTGATAAAGCTTGATTTACATTCATGTAAATGTCATACATTAAGAAAAAAGTGTATATACAATATTGTCTGTGCCAATTTGTCTCTAAGGGCAATGTGCTTGACTTGTCAAACCAGCTTAATGTCTGACTACTTGAGTCACTATTACATGAAGGGCAAGAATTTAGTTAATACTTGCCTTCAGAAAAGTGGGTGATCCATGTAAGATTATTATTTCTGCAAAGCTTTGTAGTTTGTTTTACAAACTAATCCAAAAATTAGTTATGTTGAGCCCTATATATTATTCTCCCTCCTGTCTACTGTACTGCACATAGGAACTTAGGTATTGTCTGCCTTTAAGGTAGATTTCCCCTCCCATTTGATGTATACCCATCCAGCCATCCCTTATTCTCTGCATCACAGTATTAGGAAAGCATTTTTATTGTGATCTTGTAAGAAGCACAAAACTTCTGAGCAACTGCTATGTGACATCTGTTTGAAAATAAGGCTGAAGCACCACATATTCCATAGTGAATAGAAGCTCAAGCACTAAGTGCATTTTCATTGTTGACAGAAATTAAAAGTACCTGTAAGATAAATACACTGAAATTTCTTTTAAGCCTATACTAGATCGGGTGGTCTTTTAGGATCACATCTTTAACTCCATTGCTTGTAGAACACCTTGAAGGTGTATGAGGAAATTCTAAGCTTATTTCCAAGACATCCAAAGAACACCTGTCTCAATTCTCCATTTAACTCAACAGTCCTGCCTTGCATAATCAAAATTACCATACTAGACTACCTTACAATATCAACATCAAGACAGTAGCATTTCCCATATGCTTATGGAATTCTATCAGCACAGCAGTTATAGGCTTAGCCCAAGATAACATATACAGTACTTTGAGTGGCTACATAACGTAGTACTAAGATAAAGAACCTTTGCCATTATGAATACTTTGGTACCCCACTGATAAGACATGGAAATTCCTTCATCAGACCAACAATCATACCTCACTTGATACCATTTCATTAAAAGTGTATTTAAACAGGATTCCCATAAAAGAAAACACTCTGAATGTTCGTATTCAGAGATGTCTGAAAGCTGGAAAAACACCAAAACCCCAGGTTTAACACATTCAGCACTTATTTGGACATTTAGCTGTAAAGCTCCAGCACAGCAAGTCATTCTGATCTGAAAGCTCATAACCCCAACCCAGCTATTCCAGAAGAGTCATAAGAAAGGACACCCACACAAGATTTCCCACAGAGGGGTGGTTTCTAGAAGGAAACAAAGTACATCTTCAGTTCTGTTTCTTGCCTCTACTGACTCTGTATTCAAGATCTTTCTACATGAGCAGGCTTTCGACTTCCCATCCCCAAACTTTATCTGCTAGTCTTGCATGTTTCCAGTAAGCACAATCCTTAAGTCAATTTTCTCTCATGAGACGCTGGCACTAATTTGAACATGTATGAGCAGGAAGCACTCAGAAATTAAGACAAGTCATTCATATCTCCATGAGTCTGTAAATATAATCACATAGAAAATTCTCCATCCCTGACTGGGAGCTTTCTGACCTGTCTCAGCTGTAAGAAAAATAATAGCACTCCTATCTCCACATGAAGGCAGCTGCTTCTGGAACCTCCATCACCATATAAACTAGGAAATAACCTCACAAAACTTTCCAGTTTCTGAAAAAGCTCTGAGCTCCAAGTTCTGCATCCATTTTGATGTGGTTACTTACGTGCACGTTCTTCATTCACTAAGAATATTTATAGTGGTGAGAAAAAAAATCCCTACATTTGGGGGCAGGTTACGCCTGGATTGTCTTGCTTCCTTATGCTCACTTGTACCAGGCACACAGCTAAGCAATTTTGTCATGGTTTCTTTGCAAGAGTTGCCATTTTAATCCCTTCAATATGCATTGTGGCTAAGGACAAGTTGTTACAACAATACCTTGACTACTTTTAGAGACTGCAGCCTCCAAGTTCTTTGTACTTAGGAGACACTTCTCTGCAAAGCAACTGAAGCATACATGCCTCTGGCACAGAGCCAGGTATGGATAGGGAATAGCAAAAGTTTTCCAGTTGCTTCCCTATAGACTTCAGAGATGCATTAACATCACTTAACACTTGCTTTAGACCTTACTTAAAAATAAATAAAATCAGTCCATAATTCAAGAAACAAGAGAATGCCCCAGTATATAGAAGTAACTTACCAGCGTTTATGACATGCCAGTGGCACAAGTGCAGACTAACTGGAATACAGAGCTGCTTGAAACTAGAGTTTCAACTCTAGTTAAACATGGAAGTAATCCATCTCACATACTGTAACAGCCTGAATGCCTTTGAAAGTCAACCATATCCACGGTTTCCTGTACTCTGTCCCATCTCATGGCTTCCTATAGATAAGCCTAAAAGTTATTTAGAAAGTTAACTTGCTCTTAACAACTCACATATCTTAATACTCATTTGTCTTCATAGAAGAGGGGTTATTCCAGCTCTTCCCCAATTTAGTATTTAACCAGCATACTTAATCTGATTTCTCCATCTTCTTGGGGACTTTTATATATCTATAACAAGTTAAGAGTTCAGTTCCTCTCCAGGAAACACACAAGATTTTGGATTTAATAAATTTACATGCTACAAGTCTTATAATTCAACTCTTGAAAGGCTGTAGAGCAAGTTTAGAATACCCAAGTACAATGCTTCCTCCTGTTTGGCCAACTTCATAGCCATGCTCTGCCAGTTAAAGCATTACTTCAGTTTTAATAAATATGTTTACAAAGAAATTCTAACAAAATCCTGGAAGAAGAATGCTATTACACCAAAGTTAATTAAGAATTCCTCAGAAAAAGGTTTAAAACTAAATTTGTCTACCAGCTGCCATTAGTGACATTCTTCATGAGAAGCCAAACTCAAGAAGCCATCTATGGTCTTTACCACTCCTGCCCTCCAGCAAACAGCATGCCCATACAGGCTGATGTGAGTGACACTGATAGTCAATGGAATCACAAAAGCAGTAGCCAACACTGCTCAGTTGCTGCTCTTACTAGATCAGCTCAAAAGCTTCTATGATACAGAAAATCCTTTAAGTGTTCTTTCAGTATCACCTGACAGCTTCATCAATAAGCCACAGACACCTCCTGAGCACGCTGTGGTCAGTGTAGTACTCACTAGAACAGCATGCTTGTCAAGTAGGAATCTCTGGTGTATTGAAATAGACTATAAAAGCACTTCCCTATCATTAAGATTTCTTTGTTTTGCTTCTCTTTACCACAATGACTCATTCCTATCTTCTATTTATTTTGCCAATCATTTATGCCCTTTGATCAAGGTGGTTAACCTGGTTCTAACGCTTTTAGAATCTATCCACAAAGATATATTTTTCATTACTTCACACATCAAGATAAAAAAAAAAAAAACCCAAAACAACAAAACACAAAAGCCAACCAAACAAAAAACCCAAGAATAATGCCTAAGGGCAGCTGAAGTTCCTGCAAGAACATGCCTATAATCTGTTCAGCTTCTTTCAGAACGCTTCTTTCTTTATGCTGTAACCAAGATAATGTGACAGTGACTGATCAGTCTTACTCTCAAGCTTTTTCATCACCTTTATTCCAGAAGTTGCAACCTGTTTCTAAAAACTAAAATGCCTATGTCTGAAATACAAAAGTCTAGGCACAACAGAAACCCTTCTCCCTCTTCATAATTTAATATCCCCTCCCCTTTGATGCTGCTGCAAGAATTTGCATTACTTTGTACCTTACAACAAGAGGGCTATTTTCAGCAGAAAAAGAAAAATCATAGGCAGTGTAACACGGTCATGCTCTATTTGACAGAATTATCTAATCACAAAAAAAACCCCACCCCAAACCAAAACAACCTCAGCTAGCACAAGAATTTCAAGTCAGCCAGTAACCTGGTGCATTGCAATAAACAGCACAACATTCATCATGTTGCCTACAATCACATCAGAAGCCAGCATAGTATCTGCATTATGGTCTTTAGCTGATGCATGAACTACATGGTCAGTTCTTATCATTGACTTGGGTACAAAACCTTCGACTGCAGCACCCAGCCCTTTAAGGAAAGATTCTTATGATGAACTGTTACGCACAAGCTTTGATCTAGTGAAAATAACACCCCTTTCTATGCTTAAGGGTTAGACTTTAATTCAACAGCCTTTTTAAATGCATCAAAATCAATTCAGAATGCCAGCACTATATTGCTTGCAGGGAAGTCACATGTAACATTACTTACCATAAGATTCAGATCTCTTCAAGAGATCTAAAGCTGTTTGTCTGCACATACCAGCAGGCAAAATTATCTACAGGAGCTGTTGAAAGCCAGAAGACAGCTGGGCTGATGAGTTATAAAGGAATGACTATCACATGTTCAGACACTGTGCTAGACTTCAATAAAGCCCTTTAGAAAATATTGTCTATGACTATAGAAGCCACCTCCAACCTGGTTCTTTAGCTAATAACTTCAACATAAATCTGTTAACATCCTCAGGTATTTAGAAATATTCCTGATTGATCGTATACATAAACAGCTGCAGAACACCCTCCCAGGTTGAGGACTTCAGCAGCTTTAAGATCATCAAATAACCCTTACGGATACTAAAACACTCTTTATTTTATTAATTAACTCTCAGATGTAAAGTGCTATAGGAGTCCAAATTGTTGCTGTCACTCTGGCTAAGCACAACCCAATAAAAAAAAAAAAATCACCAAGATTACTTCTCTTCTTGGTCTTGTTTTTTTTCATTGGGCAAGATCCCCCCAGCCCTCTGGAAACAGAATGTCCTAAACTAGCAGATTAGACTAAGAGTTTGGAGTGCAAACTGCAAAACAGTTGTATCTTCCTTTTTTCATTTTTGCTAGGGAAAGACTAGTCATGGGTTTCATATGAAAGTCTTAAAAAATAGGAAAAATATTTCAGTGACAGGAAAAAAATTTAATTCCTCAATCAATTTAATTCCTTAACCAATTTACCACAAGCCTCTGGGGATTTATCAGCAGCTCTTAACTCAGTCTTCACTTAGCAGTGTCAAAAATACACTAAGGGCAATAATCAAGAATAAAAATACTGTCTTCTGGATTTTGACATTAATGTATGGATGTATTGATAAAACTTCCCAAACTGTAAATAGGTTCTGTCCAAACTTTGTGACAAGTTACAGCCTATCCTGTTGAAACAGATTGCTTTGGCAAAGCACACAGCCTACCCAAGTCTGAGCAATGAAGGGCTTCGAAGTCAAACACAAGCATGGCAGCCTGCCAAACCTCAGGATGCCAATAGCCTTCCCTCTTCAATCTTTGGAACCCCAGGCTCGCTAAAATATACCCAGAGAACTGCAGCAGTTTGTACTGATACTATTAATTGAGTCATAGAAAATTAAAGCTGATTCACAAAAGGAACACATCAGAAGAGAAACCTTGTCAACATTTTACTTGCTCTTCAAAACAGCAATTACAAAATATTTTCATTTGCCCTACAGGCCAGCAACAGAAAGATCTATGGTGCATTTCAGCATATGACAGTAAGAAGCAGGTTTTTTAGTTTGAGGAATCATATTTGAAGTGTTTTAGAGCAAAAAGACCAGAAGCTGTTGTACATATGGTCTGTCACAGGGTTACAGCAGCCACATGTTACACTTCCTCATTTCTGAGCCTCCACTGATAAGCATGAAGCTCATGGAAACAGTAACTACCAGGTTTTTTTCCCTTGTATCTTCCAGTAGCATAAGTTTAAACATCAGCATTTGAAATAAAGTCTACATTTTCATATCCAAAGAGATATTCTGAAGGGGGTAGATAGGGATGAGGAGAGCTGCAGGCTAACACCTGGCTTGCACACAAAACTAGAAATGCAATACCAACCATGGTGATTATGGAGCTGAGGGACACACTTCTTACGAGACCACAGCAAAACAGAGATTGTTCTGTGGCATTTAACATCACAGCACAAGCAAAGTTAACCATGGTAGGTACACAGTTGGAGTCTCTGAAACAGAGATGTTGAAGAACAGGTTTGAATTATATACAGTAAAGGAATAATGCATGGTTTGGACAAGTGAAGAGGACTTTTCTGCTTCCATGTGCTCAAAGCATGTTTCTAATACACAAATTTTGGATTTGAATGTAGAACTAAGCATAACAGAAGTTCCATTCCCTCACTCGATGCAGTGGGGATACAAACTACTTTTAAATTAACCCGGGTGACTCCAAGCATGCAAAGCTTAAGCATTCTTCCTTTGAGGACAATTTCAGCTGTTTGAGTTACCTTTAACCTGTAAAGTGTGGTGCAGCAGATGCATTACAGAGCCATAACCCTGAATTAATTAGAGCAGGAGCCATAACCAAGGCCACCACCACCCAGACAAGCAGGTCAGGAGGAGAAGTATGAGCAGGAACACTCCGGGAGCCCTGGATCCAGCAGTCGGAGCAAAGCAGCTATTTGAGGACTGCTACAAAACCCTGGGCCAAGGCAAGAGCCCCACAAAGTCTGCTGACGGGACAGCTCAAAGCCGGTAAAAAGTGAAAAACTTCACTCCCACATCAAGACTTCCCTGTTCTTACACCTCAAAGGTGAGAATGAGAGGTTGCTGATAACAGAGGTAAGACGAAAAACAAGAAGACAGATTTCAGAGCCAAAAACACGCTTTCCTCCGCAGAGGCCGTGCGCCAGGCCCCGACAGCCGGGTTCACAGCGCCCTCGGGGTGCAGGGAGCAGCCCGCCCCGTCCCGTACCTGCGATGTCCCAGAGCTGCAGCCGCACTAGCGTCTTGCTGTCCCAGTTGATGACTTTGAGCGCGAAATCCACGCCGATGGTGGCCCGGTAGTGCTGGGAGAAGAGCTGGTGCACGTAGCGCTTGATAATGCTGGTTTTGCCCACGCCCAGCTCGCCGATCACCAGCACCTTGAAGAGGTGCTCCCGGCACTCGGGCACGCCGCTGCCCGCTCCTTCCCCGCCGGCCATCCTCAGCGCTCCCTCCCGCCAGTGGAGTGAGGCGGGGACGCCGGGCTGCCGGGGCCGCGGCTCTCCCGCTTCTAAACTTTCCCAGCCAGAAACTTTCCTCCAACTTTCCCCAGCCGGCTCCCGCAGGGCCGGCCCTCGCCGGGCGGGGGAAGACGCAGCGGGATGGAGAGTAGGAGTGAGCAGGGAACCCCAGCACCACCTGACTGCAGTCACAGGACACGGAAACTCCGCGGGCTTATAGCGGCGCGGGGGGAGGGCGGCAGGAGGGGCGGGGGAAGGGACGCGGCCCGCCCCGGCGCTCCGGGACACCGGAGGGGGGAACGGCAAAGGGCCGGGGCGGGAGGGAGTTCCTGCAGGGCTGCTTCGGGCGGGCTGGGCTGGCAGCTCTAGGGCAGCGGGGCGTGGTGTGGCCGTAGCCGGGGCTGAGCTTCAAAAGAGGGGTCGGGCTGGGGAAGTGCCAGCTCCCTATCGGTGCCATCCTTCTGCCCCCTTCTAATCGTGGTGGCGGCGGCAGCGGAGGTTTCTCCCGGTGAAGTCTCCGAAAGCACCCGGGTTCTCTCCCCATCGTCCGGTAAAGAGTATTTTAGCCCGTGGGACAGTGGGCCTTATCAGGACGCGTGGCTATAGGAGGGTTCCAGCGGCCCGCGCTCGCTCCCCGTCTGCATTCCCAGGAGCCAGCTTGGGGCCCTTGTAGGCGCAGGGTGCTGCGCCCCGGCTGCCTCCCCGCCCTTCTGGGCCGTGCAGCGCGGTTTGGGGCTGCGTGTGGGGCAGGGCCGTGCTGAGCCCGCCCGGGGCACACAGTGCGGGCAGGGCCGTGCTGAGCCCGCCCGGGGCACACAGGCCCGCGCCCAGGCGGCAGCAGTCACGCAGCGATGGCTGCTCTTCGGAAAAGGCTCGGGTGACCAAGTGTGATAAATAAGGGAATAATAAATGTTGGCTCTCATCTACAAACAATCATGTAGTATGTATTAATAAAACTTTGCATGCATGAATACAACATTTATAAGTGAATATGTAACAATAATAAATGATAACGTAGAAATAGTGTTAAGATAGAAAATAGTAGAAACAAGGTTAAGGGGGATATAACTCGAAAATAGTTATAACATGGTAGGGAAATGTAGTAATTGCATGGTAATAAATGTCATCTAAGCTGATACAGTACAGCACCACAGCACCAGAGATCAAGACATCTTAAGGAAGACAAAGAAAATAAACCTCATGCATTCAGAAAGCTGCTGTCTTATCGGAAAGTCACACTTCCCCGATCAATCGCCAGCTACAAATTTTAGAATGTGTCTGAGGAGGCGCCGGCCTCCAACTCCAAGAATTTCCAAAACGAAGAGGGGGCAAAAGATCAAGGAAAGGAAAGTGAGTGAAGTGTAGATCAGCCCCTGAACTTTATGAATATGTAACAGTAGAGAAGATACTTAAGTTGATTGTAAATTGAATAGAATTTGCACCTCTGGCAGGATTGCCAAGCGCCCAGCGCTGTGATTGCCTTTGTCCTATTAATAAATATTCAATATTTCATAGCTAAAATCTCTACTCATGATTTCATCTATAACACAAGGAAGAAATCACCTCCTCATCTGCAGGATTCCCATCAAGGACCTGCAGCCATATTTGATCCCCTCCTGTTCCTAAATTGGTCTAATAAAATATGTTTTCTTTTTCTCTGGTTGTTTAAAAAAAATGACTACACAGTCATAGAATCACTATGTGATTTGGGTTGGAAGGGACCTTACAGACCATCCAGTCCCAACCTCCCTGATATGGTCAGGGACACCTTCTGCTTAGACGAGATTGCTTAAAGCCCCGTACAGACTGGCCTAGGACACATGCAGGGATGGGGCATCCACAGCCTCTCTGAAACAGAGGCATGGTTAGAAACCAACATAAAACAAGTTTCCTGACCTTTGGACCATGTGCTGACTAAAGGTGCTGGGAAAAAAAAGAAATATTTGCTAACATACAAATAAGTGAAAACAAACAAGTGAAACACAAAACCCCAGGTGTCTGGGCCTGCAACAAGGGGATGAAGTTGTGCAGCTCAGTGGTACTGTCTCCATACTGCAGTGTTTGTTTATCATGTAAATACCTAAACGGAACTATTTGGTGTCAGAAAGCAATAGCAACTGCCCCAAAAGGGAACTGTTTTGTGGTTGTCTGGACAGCGGGTGTGTACAGAGGCAGGTAGCCCAAGGGGAGATCTGATTAGCAGTGAAGGGATGCCCCCAATGGGAAACAAAGTGGGGTTAAAATATATGGTAACTGATCCCTCAAACAATCCTCAGTTGCTCCTGACTAGAACAGTTATTTTGCATGTACTAATTTCTTTGCTATGCTTTAAATTAGTGGCTTCAGTAAAATGATCCAGATTTCTTCAGGTGGCTTTGGAGAAGGCATGCTTCCATGTCACACAAAGATGATGCATGTGATGTAGATGGGAGTGGGTGAAAATAAGAGGTGTTTGGGAAAAAAAGGCAAAAAAAGACAGCATTCCTGGAGGAAAATTTGTGTTTAGAGATTGTGGTTTAAATTTGTTAATTTGTCATGCTATATTAACTCCATGATAATTGTTGTAATTTTTTTTTCTTTATGGAGGGAGGCACAGGACAGCACAGGTTCCTGTCAGGAGATGAGACAAGCAAGTAACACTGTCTTTATCTGGGAGGTTGAAGGTGGATGTAAGACTATTATTTTGGGTACAGGTATAGGTACTTTTATCACTATGGGTTCTGGTAAACATGTCTAGCTGTATCTAGACTGAGGTCTGTTTGGTCACAACAGTGGTCCATTCAGACAGGGAGTTGGGCTGGCATGCACTGAAATTTCTACCCAGATAGGTGCCAAACTTCTCCTTTGTCTTGCAAAAAACCAAAGTGGGATAGAAATGAATTGTCACATGCTCAGGAAAGGGTGTGGCTGGGGTCTAGGATGGATGCAGAAGCCTTGTTCCTCAGGCTTAGATGTAGTCTTTGAGCCTTTATTCCCCACGTGTGAGACATTAATTACGTTACTTTCCTACCTTCTGGAAGAGTTGTAATGATTGATTACTAGGCACCTTCTGGAATTGTATCCCAGGGTGCGGAATGCTTACATGTTAACTGCGGGCCTGTCAGAACATTTATTAAATTGTTTCTCCTTGCATAGATGAGAGTGAAACTTTACGTATTTCCTACCATTTGTTAGGCCTGTCTACTACCCTTTCGGTTTTACATGTCATAGAAATTCATTCCTCCCATTACTCCCTCCACTCCTCCTGCTTTTTTTTTTCTTTTACAAGCAAGGCGAGACAGATATTCTGGTTTTGGTTGGGATAGTTATCATATCAACTAAGTGAGCTATTTGTAACTGTACTAGTAGTAGTAAACTTAATACAGGTACTTCAGGATACTTAAGTTTTATATCAACAATGTCAAAGAAGCCTGTAATTTAATTTTTTTTGCTCACATACTAATTTTGAGTGATTAGAATCAACATCAAAATGAAAGAAGTCAATAAAAGTCATCAGCTGTTCACAGAAGAGCCAGTATAAAAAAACAAGGGCAAAATGTGACTGATAATTTGCCATGATTGATAGTTTAATCAGTACTAATTACATTAATAATTCCAAACATATAGCATTAGCCTGAACTAATAGTTTGCCTTAATTTCATTAATACTAATTTTCGTCAAGCTGGCTAATACCTGTGTGAAACGGTTTGGAAAAATTCAGTCATTTGCAGTCCTGTGTCTCTGGGGCAGTGCAATCAATCATGCTTGAGGTTATGGAATAAAATATAATCAACACTCACCTAGTGTAGGGTAGGTAATCTTCATATTTTGAGCTAAATTTCTGTGTCACTTGGTCTTTTGTATATAATTCTACTTTTTAACTGACTTCCCTGTGTCACTTGAATGTCAACAAAAACCCTCTTGTGAACAAGGGCTGTTGACATTATGGTACAGTAATTGGGATAACAACATTATATTTTACCTTCAGTTGCCTGCACTGGGAGACCAGGAAAGGGTTATTTTTGGCCACATTACCTAGCTTATCTGGTTGGTTGCCTTTAAATAAGATGTGTGCTTCATATTTCAAATAGGAAATAAAAGCTATTTGGTTTTGGGGTTGCTTTTTCCTTTCTTTCTGTGCACTGGAGGTCTCAGGAATGAGGAAGAAAAATGTGTGTCTTACAAAACAGGCTTTTGGTACCCTCTCAGCCTGAAGGGTGAAGTTTGGTCTGAATTTTTTTTTCCTTTTTTTTTTTTTTAACAGTTGCTGTTTGTTGGTATTAGCCTGCCCAGTCACTGGGTTGCTTTGCTAAATTATGTTTATCCACATGTCAGAAGATTGGCTTCCAACAGCAGCTGGATTTAAGGAACTGGCTGGTCACTGGAAATGCTACAGAAATTTTAACAGCCTTATGATTATTACACATGAACTGGTGAAATAGTTTAGCTTGTAAAAGAATACTGTAGCTTCCTTTTTTTATGATCCATAATGCTTTTTGTATCTCTCTTCCTTCAAAACTGCTTCTTCTAATCTTTCCCATGTTAGTGTCTCCTCCACTTCCTCTACAACACCATTTTGCCTTATCTCCCTTCTATTTTCTTCATACCAACTGTAACTTTTTAACAACTTCCCTTCTTGCCTTATTTTTCTTTGGTTTTTGGTTTTTTGTTTTCCCCCATATTTTTATTTACTTTTCCCCTGAATGTTATTTTTCTTCTGACCTCATTTTAGGCCTTTCATTTTTTACCTTTTTTTTCCCCATGATTTCTTTCTTTCATACTCATTTTCCTTTCCTTCTGAGCTTTTTCTCCTCTGAAGTGAATGAGAGATTTTTCATGTTCCTGCTTGTCAGCCAGTGGTGAGACAGGGACAGCAGCAGGTTCAGCCAGTTAGACCAGGAAAGCTGCAGGAGATACATTCTTGCCTGGAGCAGAAGGATGCATTTAACTGTCTGCGCAGTTGCATTAGAAGTCAAATTCATAGCTGAAGGGGTGGTGTGAGTAGCTGAAAAAGTGGACGTATGACAGATGGACAGTTTCCCTGTGTGCATAGGAGGATGCAGGGCTGCTTGGACACTATGACTGAGCAGGTTTGCACACCATGGTATCTATCTCTATGTGCTTCTCTGATCTGGTGGGGGATGCACAGACCTCTTCCTCTGCTCCATGTAGTGTTTCACAAAGGTCAAGAGCAAGAAAGTCTGCATTGTACAAGAATACTGTGACCACAGACAGAGTGTACTGCTGGAGCAACAAAAGTGACTGAATGCTTTCATTTAACAGTGGGTTTTGAGGGAAATGTCCCAAAGTACTGCTCTAAGTGACAGTACCATACAAACAGTAGAGACCAAGGTAGGAGTGGAAGGCTGGGGTTATTTTGGAAAAATGCTTCAATTGCCAAGTAAAACATTGGACAACAAAAGCATGTACACAAGAGGACTGAATTAATGTTAATTGAAACTTAGATATGAGTTCAGTCTACAAATACATGCCTACTTTTTGCCCACTGAAAATGTTGTCTGTCAGCTGTATGAGAGCACCCATGAACAGAAAACTAAGATTGTGTCAGTGTGAGCCTGCCTGGGGCTTCACTTCCTGCCAGGCACTATGACACACTCTTGTCTCCCACCGCAAATTTAACTGAGTGATGCGGGCTTGAAATTGTAATACATTCTCAG
>VYZT01025119.1:65434-92346 GCA_013400735.1 Pomatostomus ruficeps
CCTGCAATCTATGCAAATAAATGATGGACTTGGAATACCATTTTCACATGGCTGTCGAGCTTGCTTGTTCCCCAGTTACAGGCTTCCTGTTACCCAGATTCTGGGCGATACTAGTTTTATCTTTTCTTCTGTTCATTTGAAAAGTCTTTTGTCTCGTTTCAGTTATCGGGAGGTGAATGGATACTGTACTGCTGAGGCACTGACTGACTCTTTCATCATCTGCCTGTGACTGCAACACATAAAGCAGGAGCCAGCAGTAGTCAAAGTGCTGCAGATCTGATGGTTTCTTCCCTGACTTCTTTCCGTAAACCTACATCTGCATAGACAACAGACGGAGAAACAGCTTTAGAATTGTCTCCACTGCAAATATTTATCGTTTCCTCTTTACCTATGAGAATGGTAAATTCTTTGCCTTCGTTGTCAGCACTGCGAAGAAGATAATAGTTCAATACTCTAGTATTGAACCAGTGCAATGAGCCCCCAGGGTGTTGTTGGCAGGCAGATTTGTGGCAAAACAGGTAAATACCTATAGAGCGTCATTGCAAGTCTGAAGACTGAGGCCAGGAGGGAGGACAGCCATTGACTGGGATTCAAATAAACAAGATGGAATAGTTGTTGAAAAACTGAGGAGATTATTGTGATAAACTTCTTTTACAAGCTGTTCACTCAAGCTTGTGTGTGGCATTATTCCCCCAACACCTTTTCCCACATTCACTAGCCATGCCCTTGTTCTGCTCAGTACTCCGAAGCCACATGCTAGGAAGGAAACAGAAGACCCTTACTTTCCATCCACACTGGCTCTACCTGATCTCTTTCATAAAGTCAGGGTCATTTTGGTCTGATCAGCACAGAAGATGAGGCAGTACTCTGTGTGGTGATGATTAAATACAGCACCTACAGCCGAACATGGAGGCTGTGAGGTGGGGAGAGGTGCGAGGACTTACTCAATCTGCAGTAAACTGTAGCATCTCCACCTGGGCACGGGTGGACTCTGCAGTAGGCACCACCCAGGCATAAGCTGCCCTAGGAAAGCATTTTTTGTGTGTTTTAAATGGTTCTAAAACTGAAGTACTGAAAAGCACTAGAAATTCCTAATTATGTTTATGTTGATAACTCACCATAATGTTTTATGTCACTCTTAACTAAAAATTATTATCATTCTTAGCTTATCTTGGTTAAGAAATGTACTTTTCCTGTACCACACTGAACAGTATCTGGAGCTACAGACATGTGACTAAAGATATGACTTGGAAATGTAGATACCAGATTACAAAGATGTTTAGAGTGATAACTAGACACTATTGTAAATAAATCCATGTTGATCAACATATGTAATTTTAATTCATTAAAGTTTATTTAATTTGTAACAACCCTTTAAAGCAGCAGTATTTGTTGCATCTTACATGTGGAGCAAAGCAGGAAAACTGAAACAAAAAGCATTCTGTGACCTTTTGTAAACTGTTATAGTAAAATCCCCATTCTGCTCACACACTTAAGCAAGAGAAGTTCAGTCATCATGACTCATCCCATCCTCCTCACTTTCTAGAGTTCATTCCTGTGCATGAACTTCATCACATGCAGCCAGCTTCTAATTTTTTGTGGTGGGACAGAGAATGGAAAAGATAACTATTACAGCAGACCTGGAAATACAGCTAATATGCATGTAGACATAAATGTACATCATACTTATTCACTCATTATAGGTTCAGCTGAAAATATAGGTGCTTTCCACTGCATTATTTGTTGCACAATTTCACAGCAATGACAGAAGACATGGAAATGCCTTTTCCTCTCTCTCTTCACATTCAGAAGGGCAAGCTTGTCTAGGAAATTGAACTAACCATTCTTACGTATTTTTTTTTCGACCTCAGTGCTGCTGTGTGGCTTAAACAGATCACGAGGCCATGTAATGGAGCAAGCTGTATTGCGATCAAAATAAATAATAGTTTGAGTCTAATTTATGTGGAGATTGTGTTGAAATTTAGGTTGAAACTGTGTGTCTCTTACAACTGGTTTTAACTGTGAGTTGCTAAAATTAATGTTTCAACTGAGGTGTCCAAAACCTGACCAATTGGAAGGATTTTTTTATGGATATGTGGAGTTTGATGTATGCTACCCTATGTCAGTTTTCAAGATCCTGCTGCCAAGCACAGGAGTTCAGACCTTTCCAGTCTAAAGGCTTTTGATCTTTGACTTGGGACAGTCATTTCCCCCCCTTTTTCCCCCACTAGTTTATTATTGGAAAATGATTGAACAGGTCTTGTTGACAGATTTTTGAGCTTTTTGGCCTGAGGCAGATACTGGGCATGGATAAGGTTTGCTTAAGTTTCAAGCAGGCTAAAGAGCAATAATGGAGATTCCCAGTCTTCATTACTGGGAAAGCTAGTAGCTCCTCCTGCAATACTGTATCATCTGATCCTCATTGCTCCTCTGTTCTGTAAGTGTTCAGACCATGGTTTTATAGGTATGGCCCTGCTCTCAACCATAAAAAAACCCAAATGAAACAAACCAAATAAACAAACAAAAAACCCCAAACAAAACAAAACAAAAAAACCCCTAAAACCATTTGTCAGACTCAATCTGTATCAAATCGTATTTCATAAATAATAAAATGTATTTTCCTAAAAAAATAGTGGTTTTTGTCAGACATCATTCTTTAAGGAAAAGTATGGAAATAACATATTTAGAAGACAGTGTGTGAGAATGAAGCTGGGTTTAATGCCCAATCACTTTACCTGTATTTGCAGACAAAACTGTCTTTTGATTCTTCATTCACTGAGAAAAGCACTTCTTTTCATTCTTTTTTTTTCCTTTTAATTGGTTTTTAAGCAGGATTAGAGTGCCCTTGAAGCCATTTTCTTCCTTGAGTGTGTATTCCATCGCGGTGTTCCAGTTCTTGACCTGCCCCCGGCTGTATGTGCCTCTTTTGCCAGATCCTTCCTGAGGAGGAGCACCACTCAGTCCACAGAGAGCTGGCATCCAGGGAGTGGGGTCTGAGCACTTTTGCCAGCTGGCTGATCAGCTGAGGGACAGAGACAATAGCTTATCTATGCTTGCTCTGGTCAGCTCCCAAGACATTCTTGTCCTTCAGGCTGGCATGGCTCGTGGCTCAGTGCCAGTTTTCATCACTGTGCTGCTGTTCTACATACACACTGCCTCTTTTTGCTATAGCTATTTATCATTTTTGCATAATTTTACTTTTATTTGTGGTATCCATCTAAACCACTGCTGCCTGTTTTCTGCATTGTTAGCAGCACTTATAAGCTACTGTCAGTTGGATCTAGTTAAGGTGCAGCTTTATTCTGTCAGCCTCTATTCTGTGGAGACCTCATTGCCTACACATCTCTAAACTGTCTGAACATAAAAGGAAATAAAGACCTCACTCTAGGCATAAATCCCAGCAACTGAACATCTGTGCTTAATGCTTTTGATATACCCTTCTAAAAGGTAGCTGCAGGTGGTTTTGTCAATAAATAATTGTGCACTTGTCCATACGTAATGTTTCAAAAGCTCAGGCTCACTGGTTTTTGCTTTTTTAGGTTTTTTTTAGTCCATTAAGCTCCATAGCTAGTGACAGAGGTGAACTAATTAAAGAAAATTATGAGCCATACCTATATCAGATCAATATATTTGAAATTTTTTTGCATGCTGAATAACAATCAAGCCGAAAATTAGAATGTAAATGTTGCTAATTCCATGAGCAGCAATGAGCAAGGAAAGGGACATCTGGTTTAATGTCTGCTATCAAGATTATTATTTGATAGTTTTCAAAGTACTGCCAAGAGAGTACATAAAACTGCCACTGCGTTCCATATTTAGGTTCAGTATTGTTCTTCTAATTGGAGTACTTGGAGTGCAGTTACAATCTTTATCTCACTTTTCATCTCACCATGGTAACATGAGTTATGTACCAAACCTTTCTACTTCCAAGTACCTCATTTTGTGAACAGTCTGTTTATGTCAGAGATATTATTTTCAGGCTGTACACTTTATATCATTCACAAGCAACTAATTCAGCACTGACATCTCACAGTCCAGTCATGATGAAAATTGCTGTAGCCTAAAATGAAGTTCTGATTTTCTATTGGTACCTATTTTTGTGTCTTTAATGTCTCTTTTTATTATATTCTCCTATTTTCTCCTGGTAAGACATTCTACTAAAGAAATTTAACTTCTCTAGGTATCTTTTTAAGAGACTCTGTTACCAGACACTATTTGTTAGTCTGTCATTTAATTTATAGGGACAAAGAGTTCTGACTACTTCAGAAATGATGTAGTCTGCAGTTTGTGCCTTTGTTTCTTTAATCTAATCCTGAAACTAATGGTATTGATCTCAACAACTTTGAGGGTGTCTATTTGCTTTCGACATAGAGATAGTTCTCATTATTAACCCTGTCTCAAACATCCACACAGCAAATTCAGTGGGATAAAGTATTGTGGACCACAAAATTCAAGCCACTCCTTTTCCAAGCTGTTGCAGCTCTGAGTCAGTGATTTGTCTCTGTTACAGACATACTAAGTTCTTCACACATAATTTCCAGATGAAGGATGTTTTCTTCTTAACAACAAGCTGGCTGGTCGTAGAGCTCAGGACTCATCTCTTCTGTGCTGTTTGCAGTTTCTTGCTCTCATAGATGCAAAACACCAAAGAATCCAGTTCCTGGCAGAAAGAAAATTACTTACAGAACAGAGAGTTACAGATTGCATATATAGAATTTCAATTTAGAGCTGAAGGTGTTTATTTAAAATGTCCCAAAACTACAGTTGACATTCCTTCCTTTTGCCGGACCTAGCAAACACTTTCTGTCTTACATGTGATTATGTGTGCTAGAGATCAGAGAGCTTTTTTTCAAAACTGGTTCTCAGACACATGTAAAATTTTAACAATCATAAACAATCTTTTCAAAAAGCAGCTTGTCACATGACATATATAGATACCAACCAAGTTTTCTTTCTTCTTGCTCATTTTCTCCTAAATGAAAAAATTTCTTCCAGCAGCCGCCTATAAACTACTTCAAAGAAGTCTCAAGTCCTTTTTTTCCCACAGTTGACCTACTATTCTGCTGATTCTCAGAAAATTAGTCAAGATGTTTGGAATTTGAGGAGCATGACCTAACAGCAAATTCGATTTTTTTTAAACCAATAATGTATTTCAAGAGTCCTGATTTTATTTTCAATGATTTTTTAGTTTATATCTCTCGATTACAGTGAAGATATATCTATAAAGGGGTAAGGCCCAGAGAAAATTTAGTAGTTCTGGAAAACTACAAGGCTGACAAAAAAAAGTCTCACTCCAACACAGTATTTAAGTTATGCTTAGTGTCAAATATATGAGTTGGTGTAGGAAAGATGAGATTCATGCCTCAAAGCTAACGTGTTCCAGTGTTCTATCAAATGACTGCTGAGAGGGCAAAGTCTACAGGTTACCTACAAAGATTTGCCACATCCAGCAATGAGAGTTTCTTCCACACCTGTCATTTGCTGGTTTGAAGAACACATCAGCCAGTGGTCTCTTAACCTCTTTGTTTAATATGCCAACAACTACTGCCCTTTCTAGACAGCGTGAATTCTAACCACGTGCTGTCACTTCGGTGGGTGTTTTTCAGTGGGCTTTTTTTGCACAGTACAGGTGACTGAAACTGCGTTTTTGCTTAGGTAGGAAATAATGTTCTACTTGAAAAGCCAAGCATTTAAAATTTTGAAATGCCAGAAATGAGGCTGTCCGTCCAACTTTAATTTGGCACCACATATGTGCCAGTCCTCAATGACACAACTGTATTCTTTCCCTGTTCCCAGCTCCATTCATTGTAGTACAGTATGCTTAGAGAATCCAACATCTGTTCACTGTTTCTATCCTTGTTGCTTAACTAGTGGCTACACCCTAGAATGTGTGCAGAAGTTTTTCTTTCCTCATGATCCTTTCCAGAGCATACTAGAGTGCAACAGTGTCCAAATGAATCATGAACTTTAATGATCATATGGCTACTATGAGATGAAATGCATTATTATCTCCATTTGATGTCCATGAAAGTGGAACAAAATTCTCTCTGGAAGCCACACAGGGAACCGATGGTAGAACTGGAATTTGGGACCCAATCCAGTGCTTATTCTCCTTAATGAAACCATTTTCCTCTGGGAAGTGCTGACCAGCCTTGGCTCTCACTGACTGTGCAGTTTTGAGCATTCATCATGCCTGTTCACCATCACAGCATTAGTAATCTTCAAAAGCTCAACCAGAAGATAAAAGCCCAAATACCTACAGTGGTTCTGCGCCTGAAGCAACAGAAACAGATGCCTCATTTAAACAAGCTTTTCAATGGAATGATGAAACCGAATGAAAGTACATATTTTCCTAATGCTTCCTCCTTCCCACTTCAAAACCCACATTTCTTCCTTGTGACTTCTTCAGTGTACCCACTGGGGAAGTCACCACTCATGCTAGGGATGACACGGAGCTACACTCAGAACAACCGTCAGGCCAGAACTGGTGTGACCACTCATTAACTGGAACACTGCTGCCCAGCTGAATGTGGGATGGACTGTTTCATCTGCTTTCCTGTGCTGGGATTTGGGCACATAGCATAAATCCAGTTCCTTATTCTCTGAAAGTTATTAGGATTTAATTAAGACTGGAAGCCTCCTACATATGACTGAAATGAATGAGCTTGTTCAATGCCTGGTATTTGGAGGATGGATGGGCAAATGAACATGCAGTCCTTGTAAACACATAGACTATCTTTCCTGGGCAAACCACAAGCAATTTCTATTTCCTACAAAAGAAAAAAGAATGCTCAACAAGAGAAGTGTTTCTACTTCTGAGAAGGCAAAAATACCTACAGATATATATGAGGTTTTGCTCAGATATGTGCAGGGATAATAGCAGTATAAAATGTTTGGATAGATAAATCAAAATAATTTTCTTTCGACTGTCATGTTCTTAAACTAGACAATAGAGTGCTAATTTATTTCAGACAGAAAAAAGTATATAAATTGGTTTGAAAAGTCTAGAAACTAAAAGCTCTGCACTTTCATACCAGTACTTGGGGTCATGCAACTTCTTTAGATTTTCTGACAAAATATGCCTCTTGGTTAATATAATTTAGGTCAGTTAAACTTGTTAAAGAATAAAGGTAGTATATCCTATGATAATTGCTTTATGATAAATGCATGGTGATTGTTCACTTTTTTGCTAAAATGCCTTCCTCTGTGTGTTTTGGAATGCATGTTTTTCAAAGGAATTTCAGAAGACAGGCCCATTTCCAGGACTTGTCTAGAATGTACATTTATAGATAATTAGCCAAACTTTCATCTTTTCGGAAACAGTTAATTGGGCTTGATGTGGTATATGCCCCATAGAATTTTCAGATGAGATTTAAAATTAGATCATATGTGCTTTGATCTGTGGGCATTTTGGGTAACATGGTTTCATGAAAAGAAACTCTTTGCCTTTAGTGAGGTTGGCAAACACTAGAACAAGCCTTTGTTAAACACATGCAGTGAAGTCTGGTGGACCTTCTCCCACTTCACAACTGACTAGCGTGTGCATTTGTTGTCTGTTTCATGCTATGCTCACTTCAAATAGTTCATGATGATCAAAACACACCATTGAATTATCAGAGGATTGGGTGCTTCTTGTGCCATTAGAGACTGTTCAAAGCTTAGATGACAACTCACCTTCTCTGCCTGCCCTAAGCTATCACTGTATTAGACCAGGATTTTTCCATTTTGCATCCATGAGAACTCTGAACAGCTGTGAGAACAATCATCTGGAAGCTTCTGGTAACTGGTACATATTTTAAACAACCCCAAAATTAAATACCTAAATTGTTGGGTTTTAAGTTCATGCAGCCCATGTATAAAGACTGAAAGCAGAGATGGTAACATATGTGTGGCATATAATTAAACCTCTTTAATGACACCCACAGAGCTCACAGAGTAGAGAAGCGCCTCACAGCAGTGGAAATATTTGCAGATACAAGGAGAAATTACTGTCATTGTAAACCCCAAGAACTTGCACATAGAGAAGACACCAAGGAATGCAATTCTCCTACACTATGAACTTCACAACCTAAACAAGGCTAATGGGCAAGTTGAGCAGAATTAAAAATTGTTCTAACCTGAAGTACATTGTCTATTAATCTCTTTCGCTTTGTTTTGTGTTTCACAAATGAATTGTACCTCACTCCCTTGAGTGAATTGGGCTCATGGATATAATATTAACAAGGGAGAAGAGAAAATGTTCCCAAATAGTTTAAGGAGCATATTGTTTCAAGAAAGATCATGCAATAGGCATGGAAGCATTTGAAAACATTTCCACACAGCATGGCATGCTCCTAGGTTGTTCTGTGACAGTGCTCCCTATTTGCAGTGAAACAAATCCCTTCTACAGATAATGAACAGGACATGGCTGTCCTTTCTTTTTTTGCTCCCCTTTCTGCTAGGAAGGACAAGCGTGACTGGGAATGACTTTTCTTGTTGAGCTGTAAATATTGCTTAATGTATTCTTAGTTGCTTGACAATGAGTTTCTTGAATTGTGGGGTTGCTGTGAAATGTAATGAGCAGACTGTGCAGATAAGAAACTTCACACCAGAAGATCTGGTTTCATTATGTAATCATTCATTTCTACTCTGCAAGCTTTTGCTTATACATCATGTTTCTCAGCTTTGACACCCTTAAATTAAAAACAGGCCTGCAGGGACCTACTTCTATTTAATAATGATCCCAATAAGATGAGTCTTACAAGGCACAAGAATTATATAGAAGTGTAAATTTTTCTTGCATTCCAGTTCTTCTCTATAAACTAATCACATTTCCTTATTTACCTTATTAGAACATGTAGTTATTTGAATGAATCAATTGCTCCTTTAAATCTAAAGAGTGATAATCCTTGTTCTTAATTTAAAACTGCTTATGCTAAAAATTTCATCAAACGTAAGAATACCATGTCTAATTGCAAAGGCATAAATCATTACTTTCATGGCTCAAGGCCCCTGTTCTCACAGGGGTTTTTTCACCCTTTTTGAAGTTCACTGTAAGGCCGGGGTATGATAATTTTTCATTCACAATGTCACTTTCTTTCCAGTAATCTGACATCTCGCTATGACCTGACTTACAGAAGACTGAAGCACCAGTGACATATCTAATTATCATGTTATGATAGCACATTGTCACTTCATTACTTGTGTTCAAAGTTTATGTGCACATGTCCAGCTGTTGAATTGTAGTCAAGAGACAGATGAGGAAAGCCATAATATTGCTAATTAGTTTTAATGTTAGAACTGTCAGGCAGTGATAATTTTTCAAAATTCTGAAAGAGGTGGAAGCAAACTTGTGCCTAAGCATTATGAAATTTAGGAAATTAGATAGTATTTTATAAACCTCTCATTCTTGTGATTTTTTCCCAAAAAATGGTATTCACACAAAAAGCAATTGTAACTGTAACCACACTCCAGTTTTCTCCCATCTTTCCCCTTTCTCTCCTGAAAGTATTATGACAGCCTTTATCTTTTTTAGACAATTTTGAGATATTTTGAGTACAGAGTTCATATTCTTTTTCCTACTTACTGACAATTTAGACAAAGAGATATCCCCATCCACATTAAAAAAGACACAAGATCTCCAGAGGGGAGTAAAATTCTACTTTTATGATCAACTGTAGCAAAACCAAATCATTAGCAAAAACAACACATTTATAACTTCCTATTGTGCATGTCAAGCAGAAAGTGTTCCTTGTCCTTTGTTTTCTTATTATCACTATTTTGACTCTATCTGCACAGCAGTTTTTCTGAGAAAGGGAAGATGCCAACACTTCTGTTTGATTAATGGAGATCTTTCCTATTATTGTGCCTCCCTGACATTCTTGTCATTGGCTAAATTGGGAAAAGGATCTTCTGTTGATGCAAGATCAGCCATTGCTGGGCTAAATAGCTCTCATGTAGAAGTGCCTGAACAGAACATTTGAACAAATCATTTGACTTCTTAAGGGATAAGGTCTAGTTTCATAGCAGTCAGGACAAATACTTCACAATTATTCTGAGAATGACTGATCAACTATGTCTGCTGTTTTTACAGACTGACTTAACTTCTACAGTGCACTACCAAGGTTAAAGATGGATCTGAACCCTGAGGATGTGTCCACACTGCACGCTGCTTCTTTGGGGGGTAGGTCTAGCATAAGTTGCACAGGGTAACAGTGTCGGCTGGTGCTGCAGAGCTGTGTCACCTTGCTGGGTGACACTGTGCAGCCAGGCCCCTCAGCAGAGGTAACTGTATAGAAGGAAGGCTACTTTTGACAGCTCCGCTTATGTTATCTGTGTGCCTGATGCAACCAGACCAGCAGGGAAGCTGTTCATTTATACTGTTTCCACTCAGGAGCTTTGCAGAAAAAGCCTTGTCACAATTCAAAAATTTCGGTATCGCTTCTGCTATCAAAATCTGGGTGTGTGAAAAAGTAAGGGCTGTCATGTCTAATCACGTATTCACAAAGCCATCTGTTCTGATAAGCTTTTTTCCACCTATTTGTCAATTCAGAGCAAAGCATTGTGATCATTCTTATTTATAATATTACCCCAGTTCTCCCTAGCCTGCTGACATCTACAATGTAAATTAGCAGCAGGAGAGTCTCTGTGGTGCAAGCATGAGATCTTTGCCACACCGCTTCTAAGTGATAAGGGGTGTGCAAGACCAGCTCAGCTGCCTCTGCCCCAGACATCTGGAGGGGAACTCCGAGGAGCTGAAGCAGCAGCCCCTGTGGGAATGAGGCAGGAGCTGGAGTCAGTGCAGTGAAGAACTCTGAACCTCAGGAAGGCATTTCTCCATTGGGGCTGCACCACACAAAGATGAAAGTCAGAGATCTCTATCAGGCCATTCATTGCCTTTGCTTTTGGCTCTATGATTATGTCAACTTTTTGAATAAAATTGCGTACCACTTACAGTGAGAATAAATATTTGAACCTTTTTTTTTAATTTTTAAATACCCCCAGGACTCAAAAAACACAACAAGAATATTTTATTAAGAGGATAAGGAGACAATGTGTCACAGGCACTTCAAAGCAAAAGGGGAGCTAAGACATGACAAGAAACAAGTATCAGATAAATGAAGCTGAGATTGTCTGAAAGAGGGGAGTGGCTGAAAGGATTTAGTGGAGATGCAGTCTATAATCTAAATTTTATGTAGGCAGTCTTTGCACTGAGCAGTGAGCTAAATAAGCTTTGGATCATGACCAAAGAGACAAATTGTCTATCAAGTAACCCTCATCAGAAGTTTTTACACAGGCATTTTGATCCACTTAGTGATTAAGGTGACCCAGCAACGTCCTTTCCATTTCTGGAGTTTATCTTGCAACATACTGTGCATATATTATTGAGTACTCACAAAATACATTTTAGTTAGGAAATTGCAATGGACAACTTGAAGAGCTGGAACTCAGCAACAGTCAACAAATACAGCACTTAGAACTGAGATCTTATCAGTCTGATGCTTTCACACATGAATAGATGAGTTTTCAAAAATCTACAGTGATGTAACAAAGTTTGCAGAGCAGGTCCAAAGAAAATTTAGAAGCAGGACATAGCCCTGTGTTGTAGCCACGGGATGATCACAATATTCAAGGCTAGGCAGCGCTCATATCTTTAGGTGAGTACCATGTATAAATGCATTCTGGTGCTTTTGTAATGTTGCTGCTTTTAATTTGTAAGAAGCTTACTGCTAAATCTTGTAGGCATGAATGATACTAAAAAAATGGATTTTTTTATCACTGGAAAAAATCTTAAAATTATTAAATAATAAAGCTCTGAGCAAAAAGAAGTCAGTTTAATATGGAAATATTCATATGCTATTGTAATTCCTCTCTCCTAACCTAAGGGAATCACAATTTAATAAAGTGAAGACTTAATTCAGTTTAATGAAAGTGAATATGACAAAACCTTAACATAATTATGAAAATAAGGCCAAAATAAAGTAGTTTTAATCTGGAATGGCTACCTCATAAGACCAAAATGAAAGCTTTACTCAGTTTTAAACATACTGAAAAACTCTCTGAAAATACTTGATCATGCCTGTAAATATTAGGCAAGAGAAAGACTGTTTGGTTCCACTTAAGTGATATTAAATTTATTATTGTATTAAGTCCAACAGCACTTGGAGGATGGGAATTCCCTGGGATCCCTGAGCACAGTGAAGGGGAGTGTCTCCACCCAAGAGACAGAAGGTGAAACAGGATTATGAAAGATTGTTGTTCTCATTTGATAGAAGATGAACTGAACATCAGGTGATGTTACTTGCACACAGTCAGTTATCAACAGAGCAAACAGTACTAAACTGGATTTTCAATTCATTTCTGGTTGGATAAATTGAAAAATGTTTTCCAGAAAAATAATAATATGAAAAAGATTTTTAAAATCCCATTTTGAGTATTCTGAGTACTTAGAAAATTAAGTAGAAGGAAATTTAGGTAAAAGCCTTTACATTAGAAAGTCAAACCATTTAACCATCAGAATGTTAAGAAAAGTACTAGCCCTTACAGAATTAGGAGTTCCTTGAAAAAGATTGTATAGCATGCTTTGGGATTGGGTTAGTTTGGTTTTCTTTTCCCTTAAGTATTTCTGCTTGGTTTATTCTCTTGGAACAAATAGCTAAATAGTTAAACCTATGTGTGTTTATAACATGGATATGTACTCCAATCAAATATTTTTGATGAAAAGGCATGCTCATTTGTGAAGTGTAAACTTCAGAGCTAGGAGCTAAATGTGGCACCAGTGCCATACTGACTCTGTGGTCCCGGGCTGTTTTACAACCCTGGTTTTCCTGCAATTGTTATGGATTATACATGCATTACCTGGAACTTGATAATATTAATTTTTAGATAGGAATGACTGAGAAAGTATTTAAGAAATGAGCTTCTGTTGGAAACTTACTAGTTGAAATTCTAAGAAATGGATATTTTTGCTTTGATGAAATTTTCATGAGAAAATAGTTGAACCTACAGTGTTTTTTCTGTTCATAATCAGTATAATATTACAATAATACTAATTGCCAGGCAATAGGTATAGGCAATATAATAGAATGGAGAACCTCTTGCTTCAGAACAGGGCCTTAAATGAAGGTTTCTTGTATTACTTTGTATTGCAAGGTGAGTCACAGCCAAGGACTCATCTAGATGCTGGTATTTTGTATTAAAAAATCAAACGTTCACTTGCTAGAGTTAAGAAATAAAGACATTTCTCTACCTATTGTTATTGGTCTTCTATGTCTTGAACTTGTCCTGTACCGAGTCACATAGCCTGGTGCATCATATGGCTCAAAAGGAAGGAGGTGGCCAGAATTATGCAGTGGATTTCAGCATGATACCTTCTATATGCTAAGTTTTTCACCCAAATACTTCGTGGAGTTCATTCAACACGAAAACATCTCTGGCAATGCTTTCTGAGAGCAGCTCCTAATAGCCACTGAAGATGAACCCTTGAACACACTGCAGCATCCATTTGTCTTTGGTCTTCACCTTCTGGAAAAGTAGTAGAACACTACAGAAAGTAGTAGTAGCAGTTACACTGTAGAAACTAAAAATACCACTCTCAGTGCTCAGTCTAGATGAGAATTCCCAGCTACTTACGCAAAGGGTATAAATACCTCCAGTCTTCCCTCCAGCCTTGCCTGCTGGGATGCTCACAGGAGCAGGGCAGGGTGTGGATGGCTGTGCTCCCCAGAAGGGCAAAGCACATTCCAGTCCAGCCACTTGTAGGTGATGCTGCCGTGTCCTGCCCCAAGTGCAAGCACAGTCATGGGCTTAAACTCACACCATCACACCTGGCACAGAAGCTGACTGTGATTTCATGTTCGAACTGAAAACTGCATCATGCTGATAACAATCCTGATGAGTTAAAGGGCAGGGAAAAAACAGACAGAGAATAATTGTTTTATGCACTAACCCCAAGGAGGACTGTGGTGAGCATTTCATCCAAGCTCCAGGGAAATCAGGAATTTCTGAGAGCTGTTTTTCCTTGACAACAGGTTGATGCAGGCTGGCCTGTGCATAGCCCATCCACAGCTGCTGGGTGCTGCTGCTCTCTTGGTGGTGCCGTCTCCTGTCCCTGCCACATGTGATGGATAATCTGTCATGCCAAGCTTTGTTTCCTGCACCTGCCTCCCTCTTTCATCTCCAATGTCTCTTGAGTCCAGGAGCTTTGTATCAAGCTGGCCACAATTTCCAGGACTTCAACCTCTTGGCAGACTTTGAAATCCTGCAGTGTCAACAAAAATAAATCCACATGATAGTCTCCATAAATTAAAATATTTACAGACTTTTAGGGTGGAAGAGTGTGTCTGATCAGCTAGACTGGTCCTGTGTAGTGCAGGTCACAGCACCCATTCAGTACTGAGATCAGTAACCCAATTCATCCTGACTGAGAAAATAATTGACTTTACTCTTGGCATCAGTGGTTTCAGAAGCATGGAAGAGCACTGAAGTATATCCCTCCTTCAGGGAGAGAAGGAAGTTTTAAACCAGAGATAACCGGAAATCTTGGAGCTTGAGTAAGCATAATCTGTAGCACTTCCAGATTCTGTCTGTATTTTTCTCCAGTTGTCTGCCACTATCCAGGTCCTTCTGGCACCTTTCAGCTTGAAAATGTTGTGAAATTTAAAGACTATTCTTTTAAATAAAAATGATGCAAATGAGATAAGGCATGGATAGTGCCTGAAACTAGGGCCAGTGCCTGAAAAGAGCAGGCACTAGGCAACCAACCATCTGCACAGCCTGAAGAATAATAACACTGAAATGCTAATCTGTGCATTGGTGTTCCTATCTGCTGTGGCTTCCAGCAAGCTTTCACTGAATTTTTCGCTGCAGCTGATACCTATTGTCATGTATCCTCTAAACAATGCCAGTGACTGAATTAAATTTTGGTTTTGTGCATGGCACTAAAATACACAGCAAATTCAAGAGAATCATGCTCCTACCACCACTCAAGTGCAGCTCTGTGTTCCTCTAACATATGAACTTTTTCTTAAGTCTGTCAATCTCAAACCAAGCGATTTCAAGGACTAAGGAATCCCATGAGCTGATCTGTTTGTATTTTTTCCTATGAAGGCAAAATGAAGGACGATGCTATCATGTTTTTCGTACATGCCTGTGAGGAATTCCCCAAGCAGTTCCTTGGTGTTGGTCAAACACCAGCATGGGACAGGAGCCATCCCCAAACATAATCCAAGCATGACAAGCCTGTGTTGGAGAATAAGGAATTTTAACTGCAGGTGTTCAAGCTGTGCTGTTCCAGCATGATTCAGGGCCAGATATTAGATTTGATTTATTCTCTTTGGCATCCCTTTAGCCACTGGGGCTCCTGCATACAGCAGCACACGTTGAGCTGGAGCTGCAGAAGCCTCATCCCTTCCTGCTGCTGCTTGACACTTGGACCCAGCAATTGTCTTGTCACATTTGCTGCATTCTGCAAACAGCCTGATTACAGCTTCCGCGCTCAGAACATCTCCGACCTGCTCCACACCATGGTTGTGGTAAAGTGAAGTGAATTTGAAAGGTCATACAGTACCAAGTACTCTGAAAGCAAATTCTCTGGTATTGGTCAACTTTGTGCACTTGGAAAGAAGCAAGATCAAGCCCACAGCAATGTCTCAACCTCCCACCAGAGAGGCTCATCTGCAAGGAGAGCTCTATAATGCTGAGCTGCTTTCTCACCTGCAAAAGCCTTTATCCTTACTGGAATGTGTCGTTCTGGTGGGATTCTGAAAAGCCAGCTCCCAAACTCAAGAAGAACTAGTCCTTTGGCATAACACAGATGGAAGAAATATCATTAAGAATGTTAGCATGGACAAACTCAGACTGTGGATTCCTCCAAGTAGTCTTATGAAAGCAGATTATGTGCAAAAGCTAATGGCCTTCATTTTATTTAAAAAAAAAAATTGTGATTTACCACCCTGTGCTTTTTAAATCATGTCTTAAATTATTCCTGTGCCTATATTTGGAATTGCCTTTCAAAGAATAGTCATACCATTAATAAAAATGGCAGTTCAAATGTCACTGTTAATTGTATACTTTGATCTGTGACCTTTGCATATTAATATTGCAGTCTGTTGAACTGACATCAGAAGGACAAAAGCTTTTGACAGCTGATTTGGTCATCTTAGATTCAAATTATATTGTGCTTTATAAACAGCCCAGTGAGACCTTTGCCTATGTCAATCCTCCTGTGAAATATTGTCTATCTAACAGAAGCTCATTTCTGACTTCTTTTGTTTTGTTTTTTGGTTTGGTTTGGTTTGGTTTGGTTTTTTGTTTGGGGGCTTTACGGTTGTTTTGTTGGTTTTTTTTGTTGTTTGTTTTTTCATTTTAATCTAAACACCAAAATAGTGGAGTGGCTGAGTTAAAAATGGAATGGTTTAATTGTGGTCCAAATTACAGCACATAATTAAAGCACAGTTGCCTTCACTTATTCTAGCATTAAAATATGTAACAGTAATAACTTTTTTCTTTTACTGAAAGAGTTTTTGAATTATTTCATCCAAGTTACATCAATAATTTTAAAGTTCACTTTTTACACTAAAAAGAGAATGAAATATTTATTTCTTTCTACTATTATGCCGTTTGTAGACTCAGTATCTCACTGTCAGGTTCACATAGCAGTTTGGAAATACAATGAACAGTAGCTGGGTGTTTCACCAGTTCCAAGCTAATCTCCAAAAGCAACAACATCATCCCTCCTCTTCAGTCTAGACTGGCCATTTGTCCTGTTCTCAACAGGTGTTTTAGCTAATATCCTGTCAATTGTGTCATGAATCCCAATTTCCATATGTTTACATAAAGATTAGAAACACCTTACATTTTCTTATGTCTCAGTTTTTATTGGAATGTTTCCTTCTACAAAACCCATACAGCCACCCTGATCTCAGCACCAGCAGTGCAATCAGAAATGTATAAATAGCAAAGTGCTGCTGCAGATGGTGAGAAAGGTACATCAGATGCTGCCTTTACTCTGCCTGAAAATTTGGAGAAAGGAAACCATGACACAGTGGGAAGATACAGGGCTTGGTACAAGTCTTTGCCTACAGATGATAACGAGAACTCAAAGCTTTCAAACTACAGCTTTCGTCAGGCACAGGCAGATGCAGATTAACAGCCAAACCAGTCTAAAACAAAACACTCTTACAGTTTCTTCATGCAAAATGATGGTAGCTCCTCAGTAGTGAGGAATATTCCATGTGGACAATTTTAAATGTGCTGAATGTTCATCTTCCTCAAATTAAGCAAGATGCACAGTTCTGAGCAGTTTTACCCAGAGAAACTAGCCTATGCACGTTCAGATTGTGGATAAATGTAGGAAGCTTCACAATTAGACATTTTAATGGATCAGCCAGTGCTCTACTTGGCCTAGAGGCATGGAGAATTCTCTTGCTTACTTACTCTTTCATGCAATTTTTAAAATTATTATGTGTCCTGTTATATAAAAAAGTGGTAATGTGCAAGACATGCATATTAACTACTAAGTAGTTAAATGTCTATGCAAGACATTTAACTACGTAGTACAGAATTCCTCCCTATCCCATCCTGACTTACAAGAGGCTGACTGGCATGGAGTGTTTAATGAAATATTTATTCAGGAAGAAAAGATACTCCTTTGTCAGTTCCAGGTCCCACCTGCCTTCATTAAATGCCTGTTCTCTCTCCTAGGTTCAGAAGAGAGACATTGAATAAACAATAAGGAGGTGTGAAGTTTATGGACATGACCACGTGGCCACTTGCACAGCTTCTGGGCTCAGTGCATGTTGTGGCCAAAGACTGATTTTACTATTTACAGTCGCACTTGCTATTTAGCGTCTTGTTTACCAAAAGAAGAACCATTAGAACCATGTGCTTGATGGTGTCTTTAGAACTTTAGAACTGTGCCTTTAGACAGTATGCCTTTGCCAGAAATTTATGGTATTCATTCCCTTTTTGGGAAAAGAGGATTTTTCAGTGATGTCATTGTAAAATGGTGTAGCAGTGAGGTAGGGGAAATCCCCTAGCTGCCACATTTTAACCCTGTCAGTCATAGATTCTGTTCCACCTCTGTTATTTTAATATTCATCACATTGTTTTACCGTTCAAGAGTTGCTAGAAACTTCTGCTGTTCTGTTATTCTGGTTGGTTAATGCAAATATGTTCCGCCTTTGCCCAGAACTCATTGGAAAACTGTCATCCCATGTAAATCTGTGATTTGATGAGATCCTGGACCCTCACCTTCTGATCACCCCTTTCCTTTCCCCATAAAACTCTGTGTAACCACCCCCTCAAGGTCTTTCTGATAGCCCGTATCCTGAAGAAACAATAAAAAACCTGGGTACTGCTATCAGGAGTCTGTTCTCTCTTCTTTACTTCTACCTGCTTTATTTAACGTCAGCTGCTCTGCCCTTCCACTGCGAAGGCAATACCTACGTATATAGATAAGCAAAGAAATACTGCTCTTCTACAGCCATCTATCTGACCCAGGGCGCTGGATAAAAGATTGTCCCGCAGAACACTGGGCAGTTTTGCAGTCCCCAAAAAGCATTAAAATGGTACTGGAAACTGGGCAGTGGTAAAAGCAACAGTTGCCTTCAGAACAAACTTAGCAAATAAATATTAATTGGTAAATGAACTCACAGCAAGTTTCCAGAATTATTAAAAACTAATAGCTGAAAAACATGGTCACCTGTGTTTGCAGTCTCCCTGTTAGTATGGGAGATAATGTATTGCAGGGTACACGGTGCCCTAAATTTGGAAAGAAGCTGTAAGTCTTCTTGGGAGAGATGCCTCCTGTGCTGTGGCAGTAAGGCAGGAAATGTGCTTGGAGCCTGGATTTTTATAGAATCTCACTCTGGCAAAGTTTCTGTGGACAAGGCAACAGTTGCTGACAGGATTGCCATATTCTCTGCAGGCTTCATGCTTGTGCCAGTTTGAATCATTTAATATTATTTGAATAGGTCTTTAGATGCATATTGAACGTGTGTGTGTGTGTGTGTGTGTGTGTGTGTGTATGTGTGTGTGTGTGTGTGAACAGATATTTTTATCTTACTGGAGACTTAATACTTTGGCAGTCAGCACTCAAGTGCTTGGGAGCACAGCCAAGATAATACTTTCTGAAATCTTTTTGAAGCTTTTCTTTTCTGAACCATGAAAATGCTTCATTTTTTTTCACCTCAGACAATAGTTTTTAAGAGGATACTGCCAGCTTTGTCAGCCTCATATTATGTATCACCAACCATGCTCTGTGAATAACCCCAGATGAAAAGAGGTCTGGCATTTAACTGCATGTGTACATGGGCATCCTATGGAGAGAATCTGCTCAAGGACTCCCTGTGGATGTCTGGAGACCCAGTGCATCACTGTGGAATAACAAAAACTACCTTCTTAGTGATGTTATGAGACCACAGTGTCTGATCAATGAACTTTTTACAAATTCCAGTGAATATGAATGATTTACCTGTATATCCCACTGACCCTGGAGGTTAGACACACCAGTCAAAATGGATTCATACAAAACACTCTGTTTTTCTACCTTCCAACAACAGAAACCTTACTTATTTATTCAGGAATAATGAGCTCTGCATTAATGGAATCAAATAATGTGCCAGATTTCCCATCTACAGGATAAAATTTGCAATTCAGAGAGAATCACAAAGTAAGAGAAGGGAAGGAACATCCAAGCAAAAAGACAAAACCACATCTACTGTTTCTTCCTGATTACCCCCAGTACCACTTGCTGTATACTTGCAAATTACATAAAATGCCATTTTATTTATTTATTTATTTATTTATTTATTTATTTATTTATTACTTCATTTGAGGGGTAAAANTATTTATTTATTTATTTATTTATTACTTTCCTATTGGTTGATATATACATTTCTTTGAAGTTTGGGTGAGTGAAAGTGTAAAGAGATGGAATATTTTTAAGCTGATGAAAAGCTTAATTAAAATATTAAAAATCATGAGTTTTTGTCCCTCACTTCTGATATGTTGCTAAAGCTATAAGGAAATTGCCTAAGTAACCAGAGCTTACAGCACTTTTTCTCTCCCTGTTTTTCTTCACTGAGATGCTTGTCTGTCTTAATGAACATGGAATATCTTTTATCCCTTTTTTAAACCATAGTACTCTTTGATTTTTCTTTCTTTTCAGATTGCAGATGGGAAGGTTTTTCCTTGCCATAGAGAAGCTCACTAACTTTTATTTTAGATAAAATAAAATATGAGAAAAGAAGAAGCTGGAAATACCAATTATTTGTCATTTGTAAATGATTCATCAGAGACTTTTATATCACGTTACATCTATCTGCACTACTGGGTAAGTAGCATTCTCACCAATAATGTGGCTTATGAAGTAAAATATTAGAGCTTTTTTGTGTTCTCATAAATCTGACGTTTATTTCACCAAAACAGAGACACCAGAGACCTGATGGCACCTCTGTGGCTTCTTACATCATTCCCCAGCAGCTTATGCTCCCTTTCGCCAAAAGTATCTGAAGAAATACCAGGGCCCCACTGCACATACAAGTAACTAAACTAAAGGCAATGGGAATGCTGTCAGTTGAAACAGGCTGGATGTTCGTGGCTGCCAGTGTCTGTACATGTAACTAGCTATGGGGAAAAAGGAGCTTTATCAGTCTTTGCTGCATTTTTTACGTCCTTCATTTTGTGTCTTGCCCATTAAGTCTGAACACATGACACTATTAAAAGCTACTGCAGGATCCTTTTTTGCTAAATTGATAAAAACTGGCCTTATAATGGGACAGATATCAAAACCAGCACTACTTAGCAAAGGAAGTTGCCAGGTTTCTTAAATGAACTATAGCATAAGCAAAAAACCACAAAAAACCCAAAACAAACTGGCTGCCTCTCACTTGATTAATTGTGGTGGCAACAAAAGCTCAAAATAGCACCGTTTATATTGTCAAGTGATTCCCAGATGAATAACTTTTCTTTCATCTTAATAGCACACTGTCACTATAAACGTCAGAGGATAATGGATGCATCTAGATTTTCAACCAGAAAGACTGTTTGACAGTAATTTGGGACTGAAAAAAATATGCCACTGAACAGGAATTAGAGCAGCAAAGGTGCTTTCCTTTCCTTCTGAATTTGGCTGATGGTCTACTCCAACATGTGTTGCTGAGGAATGCTACTTGGCATTGCCTTAAAACTTTAAAGCATCTCCAGCTATAAGATTTTGCTTGACGCTGCTTGAAACATTGTTAAATTATCTGGGCTATGATTTTCCAACAGTTCAACCAATCTCAAATATTAAAAGTTAATATAAAACACCTCCTTTTGTCACTTAAAACTGAAGAGCACTGAAATTCAGTCTGAATTTACTATGAGGATTAGGCTTGTGCTGTGTCTGCCAAGAGGGTATGAGGTACTGGGCATGGAGACTGGGACCCTCTCCGTGGAGCAGAGAAGTTCTAGGAGATCATTGGGAAGCAGACACATCTGACACAAAGATCCCTTCTCCCAGAGTGAGCCAGAGATCCCAGCATATGCTGTAAACTCCCTGGCAGAAGCACCCCACCCTCCTGTAGTCCTGCCTGGGCTGTGATGGGGGTTAGGATCGCTTGTTGCCACTGGGGTGCTGCAAGGACTGAGAAATGAATCAGCACAGCCCAAACCATGATCAGCAGACACGAGGCTGGTGCTGCTCTGCTGCTGAGGGCAAACCCAGGCCATGTTACAGCTTGGAAAAGATGGTCAATTCTCCCCATATGAACAATACTAACATGCTTAAAAAGCATAACGTTGTTTTGTTCCTTTTGTATAGGCAAATGAAGACAGCTTTTAAGGATGGGAGCAAACACCATTTTCCTATGGGCTATTTTCCTACTCAGTAACAGGATGAACTGGTTTTAGGAATGAAGCAAGTTCATGCAGTAAATGAAAATTATGTGGTAAATTAACATGATGTAGTAAATTAAGAGGGGGACTAAAAGACATCACACAGCTGTCTTTCATCAAGTTAGAACATCAGGCTTTATTTCCAGTTCTGGGCAGTCACATGTGGTACCAAAGTAGCAAAGCTGTGATCTTATGTATGACTTCTGAGTAATATAATATTATGTAAATTGAAGCAGCTTGGCCAAAATGAGGACCCACAATTAATGGTGTGACCCTTCTCTCTGTGTCTCAGTTTTATGTACATCTTTGTGTGACTAAGCCCCATGTCTCACAGGAGAGTTACAACATAAAATTAGTTTGATTAATTTGAAAGAATTGGAATAAAGAAAGCTTGCTCACCTTCTCAACGGTGGAAACCATCAAAGCATCGGGAAGCTGCTCAGTATCTGAGCACATCTCCTGCACTGCAAGAGAGGGAGAGCTCCTGTAAATGGCAGATGGTTGTGTGGTGACATAAATGAAGACTTTGACCTAAGAAATGTCAAAAAAGAAATCTGAACTACAGATGAATAATCAGTCTTACTTTGGGCATGTCCCTGTTCCAGAATGCTAGGTCTGGGGCTAGATCATACCAAGGGACATTAGTATAGGTTTTTATGTTCAAGATGAATATCGATAAATAATCATAGGGCAGAAAGAGAAGAATCTCTTTCTGCTCAGTGCCACCTGTCCTCATTTGTGCTACAGGATCCTTGTCTTGGAGCAATAGTTTGAAACATTTTTGCAGAAGAGGACCTAAAACCATTAGAAGTGAGATCAACAGCTCACATATTATGTATGTGCTTAATATCTGTAGCTGCCATTAACTTCAGGAGAAGACAGGAACTAAAACAGGCTATTTTTTTTTCTTTAAATGTCAAAATAAGAACTTAGTGCATAGCTTTAGGAAAATATTTGCAAATGTTGGTGTTAGTATACGATGTGTCAGCCTCCTCACCTGCCAAATGGGGAGGACAGTGCTACATCCCACACAAACACGCTACATTACAGACAGACTGAATCCATTACTATTTTATGCTCTGTAAAGCTCCAGGAAAGGAGTGTTCATAGCCTTCCATAAGCCTTTGAAGAGTTGGAGTGTCTTGTACTGGGATGAATAATGACATGAATATCAGAGGCAGAAAGGACTTGGGGCTGAGCTGGTCAAGTGTAAACACATATTCTGTAAGATGCCATGCCATCAGTTTAAAAAAATCTCAGAGGTACTTGTGAGAGAGAATGTAGATTTTCATGAGGCTTAAATCACTCTTCAGTGTTTTGGTAGGCATGACAAGGTAAGTTTGTTTACTCCCTGTTCTCCAATGAAAGTTCTGCTTATTGACAATTAAAAGGTGGACTCATGTCCCTTAATTATTGGATTAAAACTATTAAGTACATTTTCATCACAGCTTGATGTGATTGTCAATGATGAAGACAAATGTAGTTCAATCTTTTGTTGAAAAACACCTAATTATATATTTCTAGGGAACAATATGATGCAAAGTGTAATTTCTTTATGGTTTTATGCAGGGCTTTCCCCTCAAAATAAAGGAAGTAAATGAAACCCAACCTTCTGTTCTGGACTCCTTGTCTTAATCTCAATAACTGCATGTTAGCCACACATGGCAGGTATGAACTCCCTGTAAGAGAGAGAGCTTTTGGGAAAGTTAGCAAAACTGGCCTGACTGGATGATTAGCATCAGGTTCAGCTGAACATATCATGTGTTAGGCAATATGGAAGGCCGGCATACTGAGCCTTTATATGTAGTTGCTCTTGTAGAGAAGAAAACATGACCAAGAGCCTTAGGAAAAATACTCATAATTGGGGAATCCTCTCCCTTTTCTTCTTTAGGTCAGGTAGAACTTAACGTTCCCCCCAGCTGATGTGAGAGCTGTGACACAATTTCTATATATACCCAATGGTTTGCAGGAGGCTTATTTTTTTACAATATGGTAAACTAAATAATAAAATTAATATTTCATTGCTTGAGTGAACCTTTCCTGGTAGGAAATTATACAAGTTTTCCTTGAAATATTCTGCAGATGCAGTTATACTTTCAAATCTGGATTAAAGAAGAAAAAGACTTATTACCACTATATCCTGTAACTTTTATATTAGAAGCTGGATCCTTATTCCTCTGTCCTGGTCACTTGACATTATCCATCCTTGTGAAACTTGGGTGTTAGAGTAAGACTTAACATGTTTTTAAAGGGTTCAGATTTTCTCAGAAAAGAAGATGGGGAAATCCTTGTCATGGTGTTACTACAACAGAACTATGAGTCTTCTCATTTCTTGATACTCTGCTAAGCATTACTCCTAGCCTTTGGCTGGACTGAGCCTAATGCATTAGTAGAAGAATCCTGAAACAACTTGTAACATCTCAGCTGTTAAGTCCAGTAGCTCTTTTAAGAATTAGCTCTTCTTGCTGAGAGATGCATTTGTTGCCTAATGGGGCTCCTTCTCCTCTGTGTTTTCCTTCTGTTGTCTTTGCCAGTGTGATCCACTGTGACAGTGAGTACAAACTCAGAGAATCTACAGCTGACAGGGATGTCTGAACTTACCCATAAGGAACAAGATACAGAGGTCTAATGGACAGCATGCACAACTTCTCTCATCCAGCCCAGTCGGAACTCTGGATTTTTATGATTTAGCCAGGATTTCATGGACATCAGAGTGAAACAACTCACGGAGGCTTTTCATGCAGCTTCTCTCCCTTTGTTTCTATTGCTGTGTGCTGTGTGTGCAATACTCACACCACTGAGTATTGGCACCATTGCTCTCCCTGCCCAGCCAGGACAGGGACAGCACACCAGCCACTGGCTCCAGTGCCCGCAGGAACTAACAGTGGTTCCCATTTCAGCTTGCATTTTTCTTAGAAGCCAGATGGAAGTGCATTTGCAGAGACCTCTGGTGCAAGAAAACAAAACAGACAGAATCCTGCAACCCTCTGCAGGCATCTTCCCCTGTGGAATGAGAGAAACCAATAAAAGAGCCAGGGCTGGAGCTCGGGACGGTCTGACGGTGAAAGGAGACTGAGACTTGGTGGGCTGTAGGCTGTCCCAGACACAGCAGCAAGTCCTACACTCACACAGACACTATGACCTGAGTCCCTTGGAGGAGGATGTCAAGGGGGATCTGCCCATCCTTGCCCTTTTCAAAGCTCTTTGTCACAAACTGGTCACACACAGATCTTGACTGCACTGGTGAACAGCACCAGTGGAATTCCCTGTGGTCTCAAAGAGCCCGAGAGGGCTCCTTCTGCCCTGTCTGACACCCTCAGACAACATGACAGTGTGGGCACCTTGTGTCCTGTGCACATAGGGGACTCTCCTGTGGGACATGCCTGGCCTCTGCAAATCAGTGTTCCCAAGGCTATTTGCCTTTAGCACCAAGAGGTCTTTGCACAGAAAAATATCTCTGTCTCCCCTGTTTCTTTATTCAAGCTTGCTCCTTTGTGTCACAGATGGCAAGATGTTTGTGACAGGAAGATGGGGTACATAGGTAAGGGAAAGTCCTAGCAAGTGATCTGGGGAATTGAGGTCAAAAAGTAAATACTGCTTGCTGTGGTGTTTTTGCCAGCTGTGTGTTGTTCATGCTGCTATGAACAGAGGTGCTGAGGCTCAGAGAGCTCTAAATGTGGAAGAAAAACACAAACAACACAAATTTGTAAAAGCAGTGCACTGCACAAGAAAGATTCTGTTTCCCGAGTCCTGATCCTGCTCCAACACTGCCCCATGCCCAGCCTGCCCTGGGGAGGGTATGCCTCGCATTGAAGCTGATGACACCTATGTTAAAAAGCAGCATTAAGGAGACAAGGCTTGGAATGTTTTGTGAGTGGTGGGGAAAGGTCTGTGCACTGCAGCCACTGAACATGATAATACCTATCTTAACCCAGCAATAAGCAGAAAAAGGGCTCTGAGTGTTTTACAAATGATGGTATTGCAATCTGACAACACAGCATTATTCTGGTGATGAAACTCAAAGCCTGGACCTTGCTGTGAAAATTAGCTCTCCTTAGTCCTGCTGGCATTTCTGTCCCCATGAGGGTTAACTGTGCTGTGGACTGTGGCCTTATTTGATGATTTATATGGCTGCAGCACCTGAGCTTGCCCAAGCTGATGTGACTGTTGTATCTTCTCATTGTATGACCTTTATATTCCACAGGCTTTCACAGACATCTCAAATCTTCCTTTAACACTGACCATGAGGTAACTGGAAATAAAGAAAATGAGGGATCCAAGACAAAATTATTTAACTGGATGGTGCCACTTTAACAGCTATACCATATATGCTATAGAAAGAGGCTGGGTAAGAATGAGCAGGAGTGAACTGGCCTTGAGATCAAGGTGAGAAAGAGAATAAAAGGGCTGTGAAAATCTTCTTTTATTTATACACCCCTCTCTCGTGTTCAGACCTGAGCTGGAAGGAAAGACTGGCTGAGTTTTTAAAGATATCTAAAGGATTTCCATGCCCAATTTTCACTTGTGTTCACTGTAAACTGGCACCCAGCTCCCTTATGCAGCTTTGAAATACCCCTGGGTAGATGAACGTCCTGAAGTCACTAAAAGAATCAAGAGCTGAACTGGTGACAGAGCTGAGGGTCAGGATGTGATGCACCAATTTCATGCCCAACAGTGTGACTCATGCCAGACTGCCCTGTGTGAGCACTGGGTGCACACATCTAGGTAAATCCTGATGTCAGAGACAACACAAAGGCAAAACTTCCTCATTTTGTTGGTTATGTTATGAATGAATACGTGAAATTCGTGCTCAAATATGTAATATCGAAATATGTATTAAAGTCAAGCTAAAATCAATGTTAAAACAAGCATAACTTGCCCTTGGAAAGTCGCAGCCTCACCTGGGAGCCAAATCTTGCATCACAAAACAGAGCTACGGAGAATGGCAGCTCATCAAGAGAACATTAGATTGACTTCTGCTATCTACATTTTCGAAGAGGACTTCCCAGCAGAGTTGATTGATGTAATCACCGAGAACCCCCTCCCAGCGTGAG